>JAGVVM010013277.1:0-18325 GCA_019149425.1 Psidium friedrichsthalianum
TTCACTGTCTTCGCGCTCGAGTTTGCGACGTGCATGCTCGTTTTGTTCTTATGTCTGTCTTCTTTTTTTTTTGTGAAGAAAATTCATATACTAGCTTAAATTCTGATTGAATCATAAAACCGTGAAAATTTGAGATTTGCAGGGCATGGGAATATTCTGTTTGTCACTAAAAATTAAGTGTGAAATAAATTTTTAAAACACAATTACTTAATATTATTGGCTTTTTTTTTCTTGCTAAGATACATTGTGGCATTAATTTTCTATTAAATCTTCCAATGTGACTCATAGGAATTCATTCCACATTAAGGAATTTCCGAAAAAAAAAAAATCACACATGTAACTTAAGAGTGCATTTGGTCTAGGGAACAACTTATGTTCAGAAATAATTTTTTATTTATATCCATGGAGTTTTTTTTAAGTAGAAGAACTCGTATTATAACTATCCAAAATTTCTACTCCCAGAAAAGAAAAAGAACACAAATGCTTTGGCATGACCCTAAAAGTTCTCTATTCCCCACTTTTTTTCATTTAAATATAAAATGTAACAATGCATGTTTGGATAAATCCGATTTTTATAAGACTTAACTGATCACCATTATTCTAAGATGGCCTCAGAAATCCAACATTATAGTTATTCGGGGAGCGATAAAAAATATTGTAAGCCGGTGCTACACAGCTGACTCGACACGAAATTTTCAGGGTACAAATCCGACCTGACAGTACTTATTATAAATGGGCATGGCTAGCCAGTAAGATAAGTCGGTATAAACCTCTAAATCACATCATTTGGAGATCTTTTTGCCCACGTTAAGGAATTGGGTAAAATTTTAATGCGTTTTTGAAGACCCTACGTTGAATAGACGCACACGTTAACGTATCGGGAGAAATATGTACATTGTTTGTGTAATAAGAAAAATAATAACATCGAGAAGGCGATAATAATATTTGATACCGATCAAGCCACTGTACACTCTTTACAATAAAGTTTCAAGCATAAATTACTTGCTAAGTGCTGTAAAATCGGAAAAGAAATTAAACAAGAAGTGAGGTATGGCTAACTGAATCTCACAAGGGCGCAGCATTAGTTCTAGCCACTGTGCTACCAGGGCAGGCTTCACGACTAATGCCTCACACAAGATACACCCGTCGATCTATTTGTGTCAGCACTATATGAACAGAGACTTTGTCAAACACTTCTTTACAACCAGTACACTTGGAGGATGACCTATGAGAGAAATTGGAGAAATGTGCTTGGAGTTGTGAGTTTTTTTTTACGTTGTGATTCTGAACTACGGGAAACAACGTCTATTTATAGACCGAAAAACACTCGGTTACAGCGACATTAATGCCACATTGGTTACACCGACATAAGTACTGTTGATTACGTTCGTTAAACCATGCTGTAATACCTAATTTTATAGTTCTAAATAATTTTGGAAAAGACAAATGGATTAGGAAGTTGATTTGGGCTAACGAATTATGTCCAATTTGGACTAGGTCGTCGAACATAGCAGGCTGCATATCGAACGGGGTGGCCTAAGAAAAGGCCAGTGGGCCCAGCCATTTAATTTTCGCCCAATTGGAAAAACTTTGTAAGCCCATGAAGGGATCCACCCAATTAGAAGAACACAGCATGGGCCAGTTAATTGAGGGCATCCTTGCCTTATCGGTGGACCACCAGACTTAAATTTGAGGCTCAGCAGGCCAAAAGGAGCCAATTAGCTGCCCTCTGTTTATATAGGTGACATGAGCCCAATACCTTTTTTTTTTAAATGGCCCACGTGCGACAAGAAAAGACCACTAGAGGAAGACCCAAAATTTTCGTTTGCTGAGAAGACTTCCCTAATTATATCACTGCGAGAACCCTATCCTGCTTTTGCTTTTCTGCACAGTCATCCACGGTTATCCACAAGGCGTTAGATTGAGTGGAGCCTCGAGGAGTTTGCCGGACAAGTCTGACGAGAGGAAAGCGCGAGCGACGTGTCCAGGCAAATGTTAACTTCTAAACCATTACTAAACCCACCAATGCATGATACTACCCGATCGAGTTAGGGGTAACGACGATTGGGTGGTCTCAACGATGACTGGAGGATTGTCGGCTTAGGACCGTTGAGCGCTAATGATAGGTTTTTGGGGTTCGGTGAAATTCTTTTTGGACGTTATCCACATTTTCCTCATTTTATCAGAAAATGTGCTGCATGATTTGATTAAATGGTGCTTTGGTTGGGTCTATGGGGATGGGGGTGGAACTTGTGACCTGGTGGTCGTTGATGTTGGTGGATCGTCAACAGTGACGATAGCCGATGTTTGTTTAATACTGGTGGGTCGGTTGTACGGTCTGCTCGTTGGGATTGAAAGATGCGTTGGGGCAAAGATTGGACCAGAAAACACTCACATTGTGATTAACTTTTACTTTGCTAGAATCTTTTGAAGTTTGTCAGTTCAGTGGAAAAGTGGAGAACAAAAAGTTCACGTGTATTCATGCTGTCTAGATTCACGAGTTGCATTGGGGTTCCTCACAAACTGTATTTATACGAAAACAAAAAAAAAGCTGCAATGCATTCTGAACACTCAGCTACCTCTGAGGCCAAGGTTGTGGCCTGAGATTTGTCTTCGACGTTGAGGGTTTCTGGTCACCCGAGACAGCAAAGGAGTGAGGAAGGAAAAGTCGAACTAGGAACACTGGGAAACCGAAGATGTAGGTGGTGGACTGATATGTATACTCTGGTACTTAAGTTCATCAGGAAACTACGTGTTTGGACTTTGAAGAAGATTCATGGTCGTGAATACGCATAGGTAACATAGCAGACCTTATAATATGGTTAGGTTGAATTTAGTTAGAGTTGGTTGAAGGCAAATACTTGTGGAATTGACAAGTTGCACCCTGGGGAGGTAAATTGGTTCATGATTTGATCTAAAGGTTAGTATTTCATGTCTATGGAAGGTAAGGGCCTAATGTCCAGATCGTTTAGGCGTCAAGGGTTCGGCAAAAATCACCTTGACTTGACGGAGAGACGCATTGGTGTTTTTGTAGGGCATACGCGTTAACTGTTATGATAGGTGAAAATCAGAGCGTTCTAGATATAGAACTCAAGTTGCGCAATAGGACTTCTAACTGATTTTTTTCTCTAGACCAGGAGTAGTTTTCTTGGTTACTTGTCGGTGGCTACTTAACTTTGTGAAATACATGGTATAAGAAGTCTAAGATCACTAGGATCGTGTTTGGCGAACTCAGGAATCTTCTACTAGATCCAAAATGAACGTCTTTGCCCCATATAATATAAGTACATATATTAGTGTACATGCATATATACACATGAATAGAGCACAATATGTGGATTGAGTTTGTTCGGTGCTCCTTTATACCCCATGGAATTGTAGATGGGAAGACTTACTGTGTGACTCGGTGGCCCTGCTTTTTGATTGGTTGGTCTTAGACGAAACGAGACAATATAACTCCAGTTTGCATATCGCCTTGATTGGATCTCGTAATAAAAACATGTCTGACCCTTGGTTTTCGACTGTGAGCTCTCTCGTAGTTTAATATGAGAATGTTATCTTCATTGGTGCCTTCTCGATTAAATCTAAAGCCGTCGAAAAAAAAAAATTTGAACCACCACTCTAAATTAAACACTATCGCCAGCTATCTCGTTAGGTGTTTAGTGGGGTTTTACAACGTTTGACTTGCTTATTGTCTGCATTCTTTATTATTGCAATTTTTATATGGATAAATAGCACAGCAAGTCTCCCATCGCTTTCCTCCGGAGCACGCATCCATTTTTTCATGGAGGTGACCCTATACACCCATCCCCTCAGACCCCAGGAACTTATCTCCCAGTAAATATGTAAAAAGAACCCGACGTTGTTGGTCATAAATAAATAACGTGTCTTGTTGTTATGTTGTCTGCTTGTTATCCCATTTAAATTATCAACCAATATATACATGTGAGCCCTGGCTAAGCCACAACTCTGATGACGGTGACGCGGAAGCGCAATCGGGACAGATGATGTCTCAAGCATAAGTTAAAGGGCCTGGAGTGATAGGCAACTAAACCTTAGGTCTAGGGTGACCCGTGCATGTGATTGGCTATAGAGCTGTTGACCTAGGTATCAATAAAAGTATTCATGTTACTTGTGTTGAACTCAGTGACAAGTTTACTTGTTATTTATTAGAGGAAACGCTTGCGTGCAGAGCATAAGGATGGATTATGCGAATGCACACCCGTCAGGAAGCTGGTTCCTATCGACCTGAGTGGTCGAGCGGTATCTTGCAGGCATTGACTCATGTGGGGGAATTGCTGGCGAGCAATAGGCTACAATCAATGCTGGGGGGGACAATCCTAGGGCACCAAGATTAGTGTAGCATTTTTGAATTAAAGCCTTTGAAATTTGCTAGGACAAGAAAGCCTGATGAGGCGAGCGATGGATTAGGAAATGTAAAAGATCTTCAGATTGCTAAGTTGTAATGATACTTAATAATGTGACCTAGCAGAGTATTAGCTAGATCGCAAATGCGATTATATAGTGGGTGGCAGGCGATGAAGGATACGGTATTTCCAAAAGGAGGCAAAGATCGTATGGGAAACTTTTGTTACTGCTTTTTAACGTGAAGCATTTCTCAAGTTGCTCGAGGGACAGGAAATTGACGGAGTTTGTGGAACTGAAAAAAGGAGAGATGATGATGGATAAGTATGAGGCTAAGTTTTCTGAACTATCTAGATTTGCTCCTCGCCTAGTTGAGCATGTTGAGGATAAGGCAAAGAGATGTCTTGAAAGGATTGAATCTAGAAATACAAAAGCCTATTAGCACCATTTGGACTAATGACCTACAAGGAAGTTATACTCGTGCACAGTATGTTGGAGAGGAAATGATTGGAAGACGAGGTGGAATCAAAGCCTTTGGGGACTCGAGATAGCAAGAGACATGGTAAAAGGCCATGCTATTAGGCTGATCCAGTTTAACCCTAATAAAAGCGCTTTGGGGAAATTTCATTAGCTAGTGGCATGCAAATTGGAGAAAGAAGGGCAAATCCTGGTGAAGCATGTCGTAGGTGTGGAAAGTTTGAATTAGATCTGCTCCATGTCCATCACCGAGGAAATGTTACAGTTGTGGGACAAACTAGATACCTGGTGAGGGATTGCCCACAAAATTAGGATGCACACACGGGCAATACCTCCCCAATAGTTACGTGAAGCACCAAGAAACGGAGGACGACGAGTTTATCAGAGGCCACCGGCTCAGGGAAGAGTATATGTAATTCTCAAGAGGAAGCTGATGCTTCCAAGGACGTTATTATAGGTATCACCTCTATTTGTGGTCATAAAGCTTATGCTTTATTCGATACGGGTGCCATGCATTCCTTTATATCTGTTCGGTTTTGTAAAGTTGTATGGAATAGAAGTAGCCAATTAGAATTGCCTTTGAACCATTTCAACGCCAATAAGAAAATGTGCTATCGACGTTAGTTTGCAGAAACTGTGAGATTGAGATTGAAGGAGGAAACAAGTGATAGATCTAGTGGTGTTAGTGATGTATGATTTTGACATTATTATTGGCAATGGATTGGCTGAATAGATTGAGGTCGCGGTGGATTGTTATGGAAGTTGATATCGTTTAATCCACCAAATGAGTCTAGTTTTTGAATTTCGAGGAAATGGAGCGAATGCCTCCAAGATGATTGTTTCTGTTGTTGAGACTTGTCAATTGTTGATTGATGGATGCATGGGTATTTTGGAATTGTAAATGATAAAGGAAAACCACCAAAGGAAGGTTGAGAAAATCCCGGTGGTTAGGGAATTTCCGGACGTGTTCCCAGAGGAATTGCTGGGATTACCATCCAAATAGAAAAGAAAAGTTTGTGATAGAATTAGCTCCTGGAATACTTACTATTCTCCCAGGAGCTAATTCTATCAACAAACTTTTCTTCTATTTGGGAGGTAATCCCAGCAATTCCTCTGGGAACACGTCGTACATTCCCTAACCACCGGGATTTTCTCAACCTTCCTTTGTGGTTTTCTTTATCATTTACAATTTCCAAATACCCATGGATCCACTCAATCAACAATTACAAGTCTCACAACAGAAACAATCATCTTGGGGCATTCGCTCCATTTCCTCGAAATTTTCAAAACTAGCACTCTTTGGTGGATTACGATATCCACTTCCCATGAACAACTCCACCGCGACCCTCAATCTATTCACCAATTCCATGCCAATACTAATGTCAAATCATAGCTCGTCACTAACAACCACTAGATCTATCACTTGTTTCCTCCCTTCAATCTCAATTCTCACAGTTTCCTGCAAACTAGAAGTCGATAGCAAAAAAAACATTTCTTTTATTGGGCGTTGAAATGGTCAGGGCTAATCTAATTGCTTACTTTTCTATTCCAACAACTTTCAAACCAACAGATATAAGGAATGCATGGCAACCCGTAGCGAATAAAGCCTAAGCTTTATGACCACAAATAGAGAGTGATACCTATAATAACGTCCTTGGAAGCTCAGCTTCCTCTTTGAGTAACTACATATACTCTTCCCTGGCGGTGCCTCTGATAACCTCGGTCGTCCTCCGTTTCTTGTGCTTCACGTAACTATTGGGGATGTATTTGCCCGTGTGTGGCATCCTATTTTGTGGCAATCAATCACCAGGTAATCTAGTTTTGCCCACACTAACATTTCCTCGGTGAATGGACATGAGCAGTCTCATGAAACTTTTCACACCTTACGACATGACTTCACCAGGGATTTGCCCTTCTTTCTCCAATTTGCATGCCACCTAGCTTAATGAAATTTCCCCCAAAGCGCTTCTTTTAGGGTTAAACTGGATCAGACCTATAGCATTGGCCTTTTAACCATGTTCTTGCTATCTCGAGTCCCGCAAAGGCTTTTGTTCCACCTCGTCTCCAATCATTTCCTCTCCACATACTGTGCACGATTATATACTTCCTTGTAGTCATTAGTCCAAATGGTGCTAATGCTTTTGTATTTCTAGATTCATCCTTTTCAAGAATCCTCTTTTGCCTTATTCCTCATCATGCTCACTAGGCGAGGAGCAAATCTAGATAGTTCCATAAGAAACTTAGCTCATACTTATCCATCATCATCTCTCCTTTTTTCATTTCCACAACTCCGTCAATTTCCCTGTCCCTTCGCGCACTTGAGAAAATGCTTCACGTAAAAGCAGTAACAAAAGTTTCCCCATACGATCTTTGCTTCCTTTTGGAATACCGTATCCTTCAATCCCTGCAACCATACAATAGCATTTCGATCTAGCTAATACTCTGCTAAGGTCCACCTTAATTCGTATCATTACAATTTAGCAATCTGAAAGATCTTTTACATTCCTTAATCCTCGCTCCGCTCCTCAGGCTTTCTTGTCCTAGCAAATTTCAAAGCTTTACCTTTCACAAACGGCTCCCTAATCTTGGTGCCCTAGATTGTCCCCCAGCATTTGATTGTGCCTATTGCTGCCCAGCAATTCCCCCATGATCAAGCTGCAAGATACCGTCGACCCTCAGGTCGATAGGAACCAGTCTGACGGTTTGTGCATTCGGCATAAGCATCCTTATGCTCTGTCACGCAATCGTTTGCTCTCATAAATAACACGTAAACTTGTCACTGAGTTCAAATAAGTAACATAAGGTTTTGATACCTATCAAAGCTCTGATAGCATCACATGCTACGGTCACCCTGACCTAAAATGTTTTAGTGCACTTATCACTCCAGGTTTTACTTATGCTTGGATACCACATCTGTCCCGATTGCGCCTTCCGCGTCTCATCAGAGTTGTGGCGTCGCAGGCTCACCATGTCCATATATTATTGGCTTGATAATTTAAATGGGATAACAAAGCAGACAAATAACAACAAGACACTTTTATTTATTTATGACCACAACGTCGGGTTATTTTTACATATTACTGGGGATAAGGTCGGGGTCTTCGGGCTGGTGTATATGTCCCCCATGAAAATGGATGGGTGCTCCGTATGAAAGAGATGGGAGACTTGCTGTGCTATTTACCTATAAAAAATTTCAATAATAAAAGAATGAGACAATAAGCAAGTCAAACTTCTAAAACACCAACTAAACCACCTAACGAGATAGCTGGCGATAGTGTTATAATTTAGAGTGGTGGTTCAATTTTTTTTTTATACGGCTTTAGAATTAATCGAGAAGCACCAATGAAAGATAAAATTCTACATATTAAACTACGAACTAAGCTCACAGTCGAACCAAGGGTAGGACATGTTTTATTATCGAGATCCAATCAATGCGTATATGCAATGAGTATATTGTCTCGTTTCGCCTCTAAGACCAACCCAATCAAAAAGCAGGGCCACCCAGTCACACAGTAAGGTCTTCCCATAAATTCCATGGGGTATAAAGGAGCACGAAACTCAATCCACATATGTGCTCTATTCATGTGCATATGCATACACTAATATATGTATATACTTATATGGGGCACAAGACGTACACTTTTGGATCTAGTAGAGATTCCTTGAGTTCGCCAAACACGATCCTAGTGATCTTAGACATTCTTATACCATGTATTTCACAAAGTTAAGTAGCCACCGACAAGAACAACACTCCTTGTCTAGAGAAAAAAATCAGTTAGAAGTCCTATTGCGCAACTTGAGTTCTATATCTAGAGCCTCTTGATTTTCACCTATCATAACAGTTAACGCGTATGCTACCAAAAACACAATGGTCTCTCCGTCAAGTCAAGGTGAATTTTTGCCGAACCCTGACGCCTAAAGGATTGGACATTAGGCCCTTACCTTCCATAGACATGAAATACTAACCTTTAGATCCAACTCATGGAACCAATTTACCTCCCCAGGGTGCAACTTGTTCAATTCCACAAGTATTTGCTTCAACCTAACTCTAACTTAATTCAACCTAACCATATTATAAGGTCTGCTCCTGTTTCCTATGGTATTCACGCCCATGAATCTTCTTCAAAGTCCAAACACGTAGTTTCCTGGATGAACTTAAGTACCAGAGTATACATATCAGTCCCACTACATCTTCGGTTTCCCAGTGTTCCTTGTCGACTTTTCTCCTCACCTCCTTTGCTGTCTCGGGTGACCAGAAACCCTCAACGTCGAAGACAACTCAGGCCACAACCTTGGCTCAGCAGTAGCTGAGTGTTCAGAATGCATTGCAGCTTTTTTTTTTTTTTTGTATAATAGTTTGTGAGAAACCAATGCAACTGGTGAATCTAGACAGCATGAATACACGTGACCTTTTTGTTCTCCACTTTTCACTGAACTGACAAATTTCAAAAGATTCTAGTCAAAGTAAAAGTAATCCACAATGTGAGTGTTCTTGGTCCAAGCTTTGCCCACGCATCTTTACCATCCCAACTACAGAACGTACAACGACCCACCAGTATTAAACAAACATCGGCTCATCGTCACTGTTTGACGACCCACCAACATCAACGATCCACCAGGTCACAAGTTCCACCCCCATCCCCATAGCCAACCAAAGCACCATTTAATCAAATCATGCAGCACATTTTCGATAAATGAGGACAAGTGGATAACGTCCAAAAAGAATTTCACCGAACCCCCAAAAACCTATCATTATCGCTCAACGGTCCTAAGCCGACAATCCTCCAGTCATCGTTGAGACCCACCAATCGTCGTTACCCCTAACTCGCTGGTAGTATCATGCATTGGGGGGTTTAGTAGATGGGTTAGAAGTTAACTTGCCTTGGACGTCGTCGCGGCTTTCCTCTCGTAGACTTGTCCGGCAAACTCCTCGAGGCTCACTCAATCTAACGCCTGTGGATAACCGTGATGACTGGTGCAAGAAAAGAAAAGAGGATAGGGTTCTCGAGCTGATATAATTAGGGAAGTCTTCTCAGCAAACGAAAATTTTGGTCTTCCTCTAGTGGTCTTTTCTTGGTCGTCATGTGGGCCATTTAAAAAAAAAAGGTATTGGGCTCATGTTCACCTATATAAACAGAGGGCAGCTAATTGGGCTCCTTTTGGCTGCTGAGCCTCAAATTTAGTCTGGTGGTCCACCGATTAAGGCAAGGAGCCCTCAATTAACTGGGCCATGCTGGTTCTAATTGGGTTGGATCCCTTCATGGGCTACAAAGTTTATTTCCAATTGGGCCGAAAATTTAAATGGCTGGGCCCACTGGCCTTTTCTTGGCCACCGTTCGATATGCAGCCTGCTATGTTCGACGACCTAGTCCAAATTGGATCATAATTCGTCTAGCCAAATCAACCTTCTAATCCATTTCGTCTTTTCCAAAATTATTTAGAACTATTAAAATTAGGTATTACAGCATGGTTTAACGGAATCGTAATCAACATGTACTTATGTCGGTGTAACCAATGTGGATTAATGTCGCTGTAACCGATGTTTTTTTCGGTCTATAAATAGACGTGTTTCCGTAGTTCAGAATCACAACGAAAACTCACAACTCCAAGCACATTTCTCCAATTGTCTCATAGTCATCCTCCAAGTGTACTGGTTCTAAGAAGTGTTTGACAAAGTCTTGTTCATATAGTGCTGACACAAATAGATTCGAGGTGTTGTATCTTGGGAGGATAGTTCGTGAAGCTGCTTAGCACCATTGGCAGGAACTAATCGCCTTGTAGAGATTCAGTTAGCCATACCTCACTTCTTGTTTAATTTCTTTTCCGATTTTACAGCACTTAGCAAGTTTATTTATTTGTAATCTTTATTTGTAAAGATTGTACATTGGCTTGATCGGTATCAAATATTATTATCGCCTTCTCTATGTTATTATTTTCTTATTACAACAAACAATGTACATATTTCTCCCGATACGTTAACGTGTGCGCTTCTTATTCCAACGTAGGGTCTTCAAAAACGCATTAAATTTTACCCCAATTCCTTAACGTGGGGCAAAAAGATCTCCAAATGATGTGATTTAGAGGTTTATTGACTTTATCTTACTGGCTAGCCATGCCCATTATAATAATGTACTGTCAGGTCGGATTTTGTACCCTGAAAATTTCGTGTCGAGTCAGGCTGTGTAGCACCGGCTACAATATTTTTTAGCTCCTAATAACTATAATGTTGGATTTTCTGAGGCCATCTTAGAATATGTTGATCAGTTAAGTCCTTATAAAAATCGGATTTTATCCAAACATGCATTGTTACATTTTATATTTAAATGAAAAAAAGTGGGAATAGAGAACTTTAGGGTCATGCCAATGCATTTGTGTTCTTTTTCTTTTCTGGGAGTAGAAATTTTGTATAGTTACTAAACGCGTTCTTCTACTTAAAAACTCGTCCATGAATATAAATAAAAAATTATTTCTGAACATAAGTTGTTCCTAGACCAAATGCACTCTTAAGTTACATGTGTGATTTTTTTTTTTTCGGAAATTCCTATGTGGCATTAATTCCCTATGAGTCACATTGGAAGATTTAATAGAAAATTAATGCCACAATGTATCTTCAAGCAAGAAAAAAAAAGCCTAAATAATATAAGTAATTGGGTTTTAAAAATTTATTTCACTAATTTTTTATCAAACAGAATATTCTGCTCATGCAAATCTCAAATTTTCACGGTTTTATGATTCAATCAGAATTTAAGCTAGTATATGAATCCAAAAAAAGAAGAAGAACATAAACGAGCATGCACGTCTGCAATTCGAGCGCGAAGAAGTCGAGGTCATCGGGGTTTCAAGTGTTGATTTCACGACCAACATACCCTAATTACACGATAGAACTTGTGCACATCCATCAAGAAGTCAAGGTCTTCTTGGGGTGTGCGTTGACTTTTGGATCAATACGTGTTCCGTGGTTCATGGGAAGTCACGGTCTTAATGACGCTTTTATTGATGATGCTCGACCCTAAAAATTTCTAAACCATCGCTAGGGAAATGGTCGGGGACCAATTTTTGGAGCCTTTTTCTTCTTTTGACTGACAAAGCCTTCAACTTATGACGAGAAAGATCGTTGTAATTCCCAATCACATGGTGTGGGATTGTGTAAAATACCAAAGCGTCTCTCGCTTTTTCCCAAACGACAAGCATCGCTTGTGCAAGTGAAAAACCATGGAGCTTAATGCACAAATCAGTTTTGATAGTTTAAAGGCTGCGTTCATCGTCACAAAACTTCAGACATAAATTTAATTCATGAGGTCGATTATTTCTTTATAATGGATGAACTCTGATTCCGCGACATCACGATTGCGAAGTGGTAGCCCTTCTATCGTAAACTTCACGGTTCAATAATTGATGATTCAATCAGAATTTGAACGAGCGTGACAAATTCCAGAGTCAAAGTCTTTGTCGCATACACACCTCAAAAGTCAACAAATCAACACCTTTGGACGTGTATTGTATTGATTGTTGGGACCACTACTCACGGTTCGTCTAGAGTAATCGGGGCTCTTTTGTTGCTCTCGTGACGTTTGATCTTGGGCCCTCGAAAAGAAAATAATCTGGACTGATACGTGATGAATATCCTCATGTAGATGTCGCCCAGCCTAATGGCATCGCAAATTTTGTGATATTGTAAATGAAATTTATGTTTATAATTTTTTTTACTTTCTCTATTTTTTTTCTTCTTCTTCCCTGGTCTCCGAGCTCACCCTCCAATGTGTGCCCATCTTGGCTAACCGCGCTGAGTGCTGAAATTCTTCGTGACCCGCACAATCCAAACCAGTAGAATGCACCATAAGGCTGAATGCAACAGGAAGCATCTGAGTGTGGACGATTGAGGAGAACAGGAGCAAGTCAAGCGGGAGTACGCTGGATTTGGGGGTTTTGACATAAGAGAGGGAGAGTCTCATTGCGTACATGGCGAGCAAGTTCAAAATAAAAGATTGTGCTCATATACAAGACCCATCGATCACCGTCGCCCAAGAAGGACATTCGAAGAAATGGGAAAAAGCTGCAAAATGCGAAGTCATTCAGAGAGCCTTTGTCAGGCGTCGACGACCATCTCCCAAAGCGGGCGAGGTCGACCTCACCTCGCTCAATCCTAGCAAGGGTGAGCCCCTCCGGCAACCACAGAGGAAGAAGGAAAAAAGGAGGAAAAAAAATTGTTTGAAAAATCAAATAAAAAATAAAAAATTTTAAAATCTTTTCACGTCAACACCGATGATGTCATGTAGGCTGATCGGTATCCACGTCAAAAATTAAGTCAAAATTTACCAAATGGATTAAATTAGCACAAACGCAAAAGGTTTGAAACTGAATTGGGAAAAAAAAAGTTTAGAACTGAATTAGCACAATTACAATTTGTTTATGACTTTTTTTTAGCAATTATCTCCACTTATCATGCATTCCAATCTTACTAAAAAGACAAAAGAATAAGTCACTGTCCGAGAAATGCTTCTCACTCCTTATTGCTACTTAGGTAAATTCTAGCTGCGCTAGTTTAGAATAACTTTGACATGACTTATATTACATAAGCCGTATCCTTTGTACCCTCGATCGTTATCACCAATTACCAGCATCATTTTGTCAATCAACTCTTCACTTGTTGGAGTTTATTTGCTACTATTAGGAAAAATGCTTCATGGTCCTTGCTCTTCTTGGAGGCTTGACGAAGATTCCATGGATCCACCTTCCCACCATACTCCTCGATTCATTTCTTGGAGCTGTGAAGCGAGATTGAATAGAAGGGCTTGGCCAACGCTAGTTTCGGAGCTCGAAAAGCTTCCGGAACTTGTTTCATTGTGGGTTGTTACTTTGGATTGCTACTTAAGCAAGCAAGTGCCAAAGAAACTATCAGAACGACACTTCTTGTGACAGAATTCTCTCTTGGGATTGGCAAGTGCTGGTCTAAGACTTGATGTAACATAATATGTTCTCTAAAGAGTGTCGGCGATATTAAGATGATATCACCCGGATGCTAACCCATTATTTTTTCCAGTACTACCAGTCGAAATCTATATACATCACATTTCTCACTGATGACCAAAGTGTAAGTGACTCTGAAAAAAAAATGATGAATTACACGAGGCCCGAAACCAAATTCTTGCTGTTAGCTAGTGCACTCTCAAACAATAAATTTTTGTAAGAATGATAAAGTGTCACTAGTGTTGTTTACCACATGGCTCGTAATGTATATTGATCTTGCTATGCACTGTTAAGGAAGTTCGTCTCTCTGAATGTTTTGACTCTGACAAAACTTTCCTTTTCGTTTGATGAATCATTAATATATTGAAATTGCTTTTGCAGAGATGAGTTTGTGAAAAGAAGCTCATATGGATCCAAATCTGATGTTCCGATTCAAGAGAGAGATGTCATATATCTACTTCTAAGTCTGTAGAAGTAAAAGTGTTCAGATGAAAGAGGAACTGCCTCTGAATATGTCAGAAGGAAGAGCGTTGTCTCTAAAGTCTTCAGATGAAGAAGAGTTCCGTTTAAAGACTTCAAGGAAGCTGCATCTGAATACCTATGGGCTAGAAGGTTTTTGTGACTCATCAGTAAGGATCCCCCAGAAACAAAAGTCGTTACTTAATTCTGAAGTGAATCAGAGGAACTTCAGTTGTAATCTGACTCTGAAGTATGTTCAGACACAACCTTATAAGAGACTCTAAAGACCCACGTATGGCAGGTTTCCGAGATGGCTAGGATATTTATGGAAGTTTGTGTGATTTGATTGACCAGATTCTTGTCCCATCAAATCAGGGGAATATCTACAGTGGATGACACCTTCCATATACAAAGAATATTGAAGATTGGATTGACTCTACTTATGGAAAGCTGAAGTCTCAGTTGTATGGGCGACTGACTCTGAAGCGTTCAAACTCTGCTACAACGGCTAGAAGATCTTCTCTGATACAGTCTCCGTTAATCAAGTTGATGACGATCAATCAAGATTGAGGAGCGATCCTTGGGACACCTTGACCAACGGTTAGTTCAAGGTTAGAGGAGTATAAAAGAGGATCATCGAAGACAATTGAAAAAGTGTGACGAACCAAAAATTCCAAAGCTCAGAGTGATTCCAACTTGCATTTATTCTTTTGTTCACGAGAGACACCACTTACATGTGTTGAGAGGCTATTGTGTGAGAAGCATACAGATTCTTGTAATCCTCAATTATATAGTGGAAATCAGCCTATCGGCTGTCAGCGTGGGAGAGTGGACGTAGGCTTGATATAAGCCGAACCACTATAACTGTCGTGTGCCAGTTTCTCTATCTCTTACTCTGACCTTTGTGTTTCACACGCCAGCCTTAGGATTCACTATCTGATTGCCAGAAGTTGCATATTTGCATTCAGATTCGTAATTTGCTTAATATTATTAGGATCTCTATTTACACTTGTTCAGATTTTGATTCTGCGTACATTTTGATTTGATTATTAATTCCGCATCATATCAGTTTGTTAAAAATATCTTAAATCACCTATTCACCCCCCTCTAGGTGATATTGCTAGACTCAACAATTGGTATCAGAGCTTGGTTGCTCATTTTTTTTTGAGTGTTTTTTTACTTCAGAGCTAACGATCTAGAATGTCTAGCATTAATAATGCAGATCAGCAGATTCACACTACAGTAACAAGCCACCATACTTCGATGGAAAAGATTACAATATGTGGTGCAATAAAATGAAGTGGTTCTTTAAAGCTTCAGATGAATTAATGTGGGATGTTGTCGTTAACGGAGTTGTACCCACTGCTACAGCAACTCCTTCAACTGGAGATGAGACAAATGCCACAGTAACTCTGACAGATTCTGAAAGAGCAAGGAGACGAAATCTTGACTCCAAAGCAGTGCATGCTCTCTTTTGTGCTTTATCTACTCCTTTATACAATCGTGTTGCAGAAGAAGAATCATCAAAAGCTATATGGGATAGACTTCACGTTACATATCAAGGAACAGACAGAGTGAAAGAAACAACCTTAGCATGTTGCTAAGTGATTATGAAGCATTTAAAATGAAATCTGATGAATCAATTGCTGATATGATTGACAGATTTCAGATACTAGCAAGTGGTCTAGCGAGACAAGGCGCTCCAGTGGCAGAACCTATGCAAGTCAGGAAAATTCTTCGAGGACTCACTGATGAGTGGAACTACGTCAAACCATCAATACAAGAGTGTCAAACAATCAGACCTCTATCCATTGATGAGCTTGTGGGAACTCTGCATCTTATGAAGCTGAGCGTGTCAATAAGACAAAGGATTCCAAAGGTAAAAAATCTATTGCCTTAAGATCTGAGATACAGGGTGAAATGTCAGATTCAGACAATGAAGATGACGACGATGAAGAACTCGCACTCCTGGTAAAGAAATTCAGAAAAATGGCTTGGAAAGGAAGGAACTTCAAAGGCAGAAGATCATTCAAACAACCCGATCAGTCAAGCAGCGATAGACAGGAAAACAAAGACATAGTATGCTTTCATTGCAAAAAGGTTGGTCATATAAAACCAAAATGTCCACTCCTGAAAAAGGACAAGGTCAAGTATGAGAAATACAAAAAGGCATTAAAAGCAGAAACTCTGAGTATTCAGAAGACAGTGATGAAGACTATGCGAACTTGTGTCTCATGGCAAAATCCGACTCAGATTCTGATTCAGAAACAGAGGTACCTCGAAAAAGGAAAGACAATGGTTCTTGGATAGTGGCTGCTCGAGTCATATGACAGGTGATCCAGGAAGATTTATTTCTCTTTCAAAATACGATGGAAGAACTGTGTCCTTCGGAGGAAGAACAAAGGAAAAGTGATTGGACATGGAACAGTGAAAATAGGATGTCTAACGATCAAAGATGTCTCACTTGTCAAGGGATTAAAGTATAATCTCATATCAGTAAGTCAACTGTGTGACTCTGGTTATTGCATCTCTTTCCAAGATATGAAATGCACAGGTATTAGCAAAGACAAGAACAAACCTTCACTGGTTACCGACATGGAAATATTTACCTGCTGAACATTGAATCTGAAGACATCAAATGTTTAATCTCAATCAAGGATGATTCTGAGTTATGGCACAGAAAGCTAGGTCATATTAGCATCAAACACATTTCCAATCTATCTTCAAAGAAGCTAGTTCGAGGTCTTCCTACATCCAAGTTCAAAGAATCTGAACTATGCTCAGCATGCGCCCTTGGAAAACAAGTAAGAAGTTCTTTCAAGTCTATCAATGAAATATCAACTAATCGTACACTGCAGTCTCTGCACATGGACATTTTGGACAAACAGGTACTAAGTCTTGGGGGTAAGAGATATTGTCTTGTTATTGTGGATGATTATTCTAGATTCACTTGGGTTCAATTTCTTGCACAAAGAGTGAAGCATTCTCATCTTTTGCAAAATTTTCGAAAAGAATTCAGAATGAAAAAGGCTATGCTATTTCCTGCATTAAAACTGATCATGGAGGAGAGTTTGAAAACCAAAGTTTCACAGATTTTGTGATGAATTTGGAATCCAGCATATTTTCCTCTCCTTACACACCTCAACAAAATGGGGTAGTGGAAAGGAAAAATCGCTCTCTACAAGAAATGGCAAGAACTCTTTTGATCGAAAGCAAAATTGCATCTCACTTTTGGGCTGAAGCTGTTCAACAGCCTGTTATATCTTAAATCGTGTTTCTCTAAGACCCATTATTGAGAAAACCCCTTATGAACTTTTCAAAGAAAGGAAGCCAAATCTGCATACTTTCGTGTATTTGGTTGTAAATGTTTTATATTGAAAAATGTAAGTGATCGAGTTGGGAAGTTTGAAGAAAAGTCAGACGAAGGAATATTTCTCGGATATTCAACAACAAGCAAAGCATATCGTATCTACAACAAAAATTCAAGGATGGTCGAAGAATCTATGAATGTCAAGTTCATGAAGCTCTTCAGAATCAAAAAGATGAATCTGAACAAAGCAGACAGTGACACTTTCTGAGAGCTCAGAACCAACTGATGAATCTGAAGCTAAACATGATCTGAAGAAGTTCAGAACCAAGAAAACAATCATCAAACAACAGATGAATTATCAGAAGTTCAATCAGGATCCAAAGATTCCAACGATGATCAGGATAAAGGATTCAGTAGAAATTGGAAACACAAGTCTAGTCATCCCAAAGAATTGATAATGGGGACCTGAATGAAGGGATCAGAACCAGATCCAAATTTAAGGAAGCCATGAGCAATATAGCACTAGTATCTGAGATTGAACCAAAAGGAATCGAAGAAGCTCTGGCAGATGAAAATGGATCAATTCAATGCAAGAAGAACTTCATCAGTTCAAGATCAACAATGTATGGGAAATTAGTTCCAAGACCCAAAAATCATCCTGTCATAGGACAAAAGTGGGTATTCAGAAACAAGCTGGACGAACAAGGTAAAATTATCAGAAATAAAGCGAGATTAGTAGCGAAAGGA
>JAGVVM010013278.1:0-13901 GCA_019149425.1 Psidium friedrichsthalianum
AAACTTTTTTATATTTGTGCCAATTCAGTCAAACAAAAAAAAATAAGTGTCGATTGAGTCAATTGGCCGAAAAAAAACAAAAAAACAATTGTCGATGTGGCAAAAAAAAAAAAAAATGGCGTTAAATCAAAACAAACTTTCACACAAAAGACGTAAAAACAATTGAATTAAAGAAAAATAGAATAATCAAAAAAAAACAAAAAAAAAAAAAAACACCGTAAAACGACAAAAATCGATATGACAACGTATTTTTTTGGCATCGAGGCCGAATAAAGGCAAAATTGATGATTCTCTTTTTCGTTGTGCAATTAAAATAAATAATAACGTGTATCAAAATCTTAAATTTTAATTTTTGAACTGAGGGTCTGTAGTAAAATGGTAAGAATACGTAATAGGAAACTTGAAATTGAAAGGAAGGAAATGAATGAATACATAATGGTAATTTGCACCAACAATTAAGACTCGGACATAGATATGGTAGTTTCTATAGAAAGGGAGCTTGATTTGCGGGACCATATTAATTTGCTTATATTTATAGCAATCTAGAACTAACATAAATTCAAATACATAGATTCCATCCTTATTTCGAAAAATCACCAAACAGGAATAATTTAAAAAATTGCTTCACTATTTCGATTCTTAATCCGAATTTTTTAGGTAATTACCAAATGAAGGGGGCCAAAAAAAAAAAAAAAAGAGTACAAAATATTAGAACGAACCATTATATACATTCCCCTTCTTTGCTGGGAGTCTTCAATAATCCTTCACCGTAACTCTGTTGAAGGGCCCCCTCCAACAAAGCATCTTCGTCTTCCTCCAATGGCTACCTCTCCGTTCCCGTACGCCATTCTTCGAGAGAGATACGATAAACCCAATCGCCGACCCACTTATCGGATTCACGGGTACTTTCTCTCTTTGTCTTTTCCTTCCGTTTCTGGGGGGAAATTGGGAGCCTTTTCCTTTCCGGCGGTGTTTTCTGGGGATGGTTAGAGATGGCTCGAGAAGGGAGCGTGGTGCCGGTGGACCCACAGCAGGCGGCGAAGAAGAAGGGCAGTCGTCGCGGAGCTGGATCCTCCTCGACACGGCGGGCCGAGGGACGGTGCTCGACGTCGACAAGTACGCGATCATGCACCGCGTGCAGATCCACGCGCGCGACCTTCGCATCCTCGACCCCCTCTTGTCCTATCCCTCTACCATCCTTGGCCGTGAGAGGGCCATCGTTCTCAATTTGGAGGTCCTTTTTTCTTTGGACTTTTTATGAATTGGTTTCTCTTTCCTTTCTTCTTGAAATTCCTTGAGTTTGTGCTGACTTTTGTTTTTTACTGTTTTTTTGTGGGTGTTTGAAATTTTTGCAGCATATCAAGGCAATTATCACTGCTGAAGAGGTTAGTGCATAATGGCTTGTGCTTTTATTAGTGGTTAATGTCTGCTTATTGAGCGGAGCGGTACTTGTATGATTTTTGGAAGCCCTGTGTATCATCACTCCTGTTTTGAAAGAACTTGCTTTGTTTAGCTTGGGAAGTTTTCATGTTTCTTTGACTAATTCAATTGCCCTGTGTACCATCAACTGGAATTCTGAGGTTGCTAAATGGTTGATGGTCGGGCCTCTCCCTCGTTTAGCATAGCTTGCTTTCAGTTGCAAGCTTGAATCGCAACTGGTGAACACAGTGAATGCCTTCATTTCTGAAATTATCACATGCCTTTTCCTTTTATTTCCGGCCAATTATGCTGAACACAGCTTTCTCGTTATCCACAAGTCTTGAGATAATTCCTTTTGGCTGTTTAGCTGCGTAGACCTTTTATATGAGCAGGTGCTCTGTATTTTTTGCTTTTGTGGAACACTTAACTAGCTACGTACTCATATTCATGCTTTGCTCAGAGAAAAAATAACACCTTTCTTATGATGTGCCTAAATGGTTGTGCAAGAACGGAATTTGATATCTTCTCGTGGGAAATTTCTTTTCTCACATATGCAGAGAAATAAGTTAGTTCTGGGTCAGTTTATTTTCATGTTATATATAATAAGTAGCGATGGCATTTGCATTATTGGCTTGTAGGTGTTGCTTCGAGACCCATTAGATATAAATGTTATACCAGTTGTCGAGCAGCTCCAACGGCGATTAGCTGTAAATGCCATATGCCAGGGTCAAGATGATGCAAACGAGTACTCTCATGGACAGAATGACGTTGAAGCTGGGGAAGATGATGGTATGGGGTTTGTATGAGTTGGTTCTTTCAAATTGGATTGTTTCAAGCCGGCCATCTTTAATATGATGGTGATGCAACGCAGAGTCTCCATTTGAATTCGCGCCTTGGAGGTAGCTTTGGAAGCAATTTGTAGCTTTCTTGCAGCACGTACTACTGAATTGGAGAGTGCTGCTTATCCTGCTTTAGATGAGCTCACCTCAAAAGTAAGTAGATTCACTTTTCCATCTCACTGAAAAATAAATAAACCAAAACAAAAGCTCTGTTAAGGTTCTTTAATTGTTTTGTTGTTTCTCCTTTCTAACGGAGTGACATGCAGCTGAACGCTGTCATTTGTGCAGTTCTTAGCATAACTAATGATATTGCTTGTGTGTATATAGATATTGTATTACTGATTGAAATGTTCTTCTAGTGTAGCTTTCATTTGTTGAATTCCAGGCATTTCTGCTTCCCTCTAGGGATTTTATGACTGAGTGATTTGATGAACTCTTGAAGACTGGTCCTTGGTTTTGCATGCTTGATGAGATGTTATGCATGATCAGCTGAATTTTGTTAGTTGCTATTTCTCCCAGAGATTCGTTATTGTGCTTCTGAAAATGTTGATTGATCATTATGATGCAATTCTTCTTATGGGGATTTTGTCTCTTTTGCATTACACAGATTTTTGTACTAATCGAGCCATTACTTTTTGTGCTTGGAATCCTACAGCAATGTCTTAATGCTGGCTGGTTGATCACGCTTCTTTGCTCCATCTCAGTTTGAAATATTTATCTTAAATTTACATTTTATTTTCTGTGGACTTTGTAGATTAGCAGTCGTAACTTGGATAGGGTTCGTAAATTGAAGAGTGCGATGACAAGGCTAACGGCGAGGGTGCAAAAGGTATCGTGAGTCACTTTTTGCTCTGCAAAATTACATAACTTCTGGATCATTGCTGAAATCGAAATGGTTGACTTTGTGAATATCTAGTGACTTTTTCGACTGAGCATGATATCTGCTTGAGTAACATAAATTTGAGTCGTCCTTGTCTTTCTTGATTTCATGTACTCATGCAACTTTAAGGACTTGGCCTAGACTGACCAACAATCCTATGTATGATAAATTGTTTGTATCTTCAAATTGAGTATTTAGATGAGCTTGTAGGAAAGTCAATATTTGATTAATATTTTAATAGTCGGGATAGATCTTATTGCCTTCATGAAATGGTCTTTCCTACTGGACACGGCTCTCTCTCTCTCTCTCTCTCTCTCTCTCTCTCTCTCTCTCTCTCTTCATTTATAGGAACGTTGTTGAGTGGAACCTGTTGCTGTTGTTCTCAATCATCGAGGACTTCTCTGTCACTATACCCGGATGTCTTTGTCATGGTACCTTTGATGTGTAGGGGGTAACATCTTGAAAGGTGTTTGTGGTCCACTACAGGTAAGGGATGAGCTTGAGCAACTACTAGATGATGATGATGATATGGCTGATTTGTATTTGTCAAGAAAACAAGTTGCTGCATCTTCCCCTGTAAGTGGCTCAGGAGCTCAAAATTGGTTTCCTGCTTCCCCTACCATTGGCTCGAAGATATCTCGAGCCAGTAGGGCAAGTGTGGCAACAGTTCGTGGAGACGAAGATGATGTTGAGGAGTTGGAAATGTTACTTGAGGTTTCATTCTATTTTCTGCTGGTATTATTGTGGATAGTATGTTTGTATTCTGTTGTTTCTTAAGTAGGCATTGATGTCTTTGTTTTTTCAGGCTTACTTTATGCAAATTGATGGCACATTGAACAAGTTGACAACAGTAAGTATTGTCTCAGATAGGGAATTATCTGCATGGTTTTTTAGTTGCTGTACTATTTGGCTGCATTTATCTGTTGTCAAATCTTGGGTAGAGTGCGTTCTTCGATGTTTTTGGTAGGTAATCAATTTCTGCCATGCTTGTGCTCGAGACAATTATGTCATCTTCGTTGGCATCATTGCGATCCTTGATAATAATAGGAATGATCGCTGAACTTTTTTGTCAGCATTGTTTACGCTCTCATTTGAGTTAGATGGCTAAATGAAACCTGTCTAATTACTGCATTTGAACTTATTGAAATCCAATAAGAGAGATTCCAGGTTTTTTACACCAGTACAGGGTCAACAATGAACAGTTGTCCTGGTGTTGGGAGAATGGAATTTGTGACGTGTTGTCGTAATTGAAGTCGAGAATGCCGTGTACTAAATAAAAATCAATCTCTTGATGGTGATTTACTTTTCTAACAGGGTAGCAGATAAATCATAGACATTTTGATTGTGTTAATTATACAGTATTAAGGAAGTTTGGAAATTTTTGAACGGATAGATTTGTTATGTGCTCTGGTCAAATAGTCATTCAACTGCTCATTTTGCTTGCTCTGAATCACTTGTGATGCATGACTAAAATGATTGTACTTTGCGAGTTTGATTTACTGGTGCCAACAGTATATGGCCCTTTGTCTACAAGTATATGGTTCAGTTCAGTAACTAAATTGGCTTATCTTTTATGTCTAATGTCCGTTTTTTGAAAAATTTGATTTGCCTACATGTGCAGCTTCGGGAATATATTGATGACACGGAGGACTACATTAACATCCAGGTAACTGGATTGATTAAGTTAGTTGTAAAGCATGTCTCTATAAAAAGAACTAAATGGATGAAAAGGGGAAAAATACAAGTTTTGCATTGGCTCAAGTCAATGTTTTCTTCTTCTATTTTCTGAAATTCTATGTACTTTCTTTTTCCTCAGCTTGATAATCACAGGAATCAGCTAATTCAGGTGCTTTTGTCGCTTTCTTTCTCTCTGTCATTGTCCACGTTCATGGTCTCAATTGTTTCCTCTTTGAATGCTTACCCAAGTAGTTCACTTCTTTGTTTAGTTGCTAATGTTTGGAGCCGTAAAATTGATTTGTTTGATGTTCTTGTCTCCTCTCTGTCTGTGGTTGCAGCTAGAGCTCTTCCTGAGTTCAGGAACTGTTTGTATGTCCATCTATTCTTTGGTCGCTGGCATTTTCGGTATGAACATACCTTATTCTTGGAACGATAACCATGGGTACATGTTCAAATGGGTAGGCCTAAACACTTTAATTGATGACTTCATTTTCTCATCTCCTTCTCGACTACACTTATCCTTAAAAGAAACTTTGCCCTAACGCTGGCAGGTCGTGATCGTGACTGGGACCATTTGTGCATTCTTATTCATCATTATAATGGCATATGCTCGTCATAAGGGATTGGTCGGATCTTGACTTTTGCATCTCTCAAGCTGGCCTCTGGGACAACTAAATGGCAGGGCCATGAGGATGGAGTATGTTTTGATTCAGATTGCTGAAAATCGTTATACTGGTGTTGCTGAGATTGTTGGTGCACTCTTATTTCCCGTTTGAGTTGACAAACCATACAAGAAAAAATACCTCAAAGGACAGTATTCATTAGCAGCAACTGTGGATAAAAGCTTATAGGGAATCATTTTTCTCCTCTTATTTATAATTTTCTTGATTGCACACGGAATGATTGGGTGTACCACAAATCCTGTTGGACACAATACTTGTAACTAACCTTCCAATAATCGGTACTTACATGATACGTAATTGTTAGTAGATTCCTACGGTGTCCCCTTCCGGAGGAGAATTCGCGTGGCATGTCGGACCACTTTGCTCAATTTATTCGAAGCCCTTATGATTTGATGCTGCATTTATCCGACAAAACTGATTATCATGGGATTCTTGTCTTATTTATTTGGATGACATGATCATTACGGGAGACAATACCGTTGATATTACATATCTCAT
Organism: Psidium friedrichsthalianum; assembly: GCA_019149425.1. Lineage (NCBI taxonomy): Eukaryota > Viridiplantae > Streptophyta > Magnoliopsida > Myrtales > Myrtaceae > Psidium > Psidium friedrichsthalianum. The sequence goes on from JAGVVM010013278.1 coordinate 5,997, forward strand.
AAGATGTCCCATGGACAATTTAGGATTTGGTGCTCTTGCGAGATGAAATTTATTTTTGTACATGCTGGCGATCTTTCTGGAGCTGGCTGAGTTTATAGTTATGACGCCCCACAAGCATTGGCTCTAGGTGATACAGTCGTATTTTTGAAAAATATTTGAAATTTCATAAGGACGATCAAACAAATTCTATTGTGAACTTCATCTGCATACAACCGCTAAAAGATCCAGAGGGTTCCAATTTGGTATGTTCGACAGTGCACTGTCCAAAGAACCCGTTAAGCTTCTAAACAAAAGTGGGGTTGATCCTTCACAATTTGAAACTTATTGGCTGGACTCTGCATCTTAAATCATGCTTTTTACTTTCGGCGGTGAACAGAAAAAGATAAATAAATAAAAAAATTCAGTTTCCCTGGCTATAATTTGCTGGCGGTGTTATACAGCGTGTCTTGAGGTGTAATCCCAGTTTGTTAGCTCTTATCGTTATGGCGATAAATGAAGTAGAAGTGAAGTTCTAATTTGTACGAAAGTCATGATGAAACATAATCTCTTTCTTCCATTGTCTTTATTGGCACATTTTCTAACTGGTTGAGCTTTTAGAAAAATCGGTTCGTCTTCCTTTCTACTTATTCTTCATTCAATTGTTAGGTTTTACTATAGACTTTTTTTTTTTTTTGCTAGAAATTCTTCTAGAACCATTACAGATTTTACAACCCTTGCCAAAAATAAATGGTGATATAACTAGGGGAAAATTTCGATTAAGGCCCTAAAATACTCCCATTTTCTTAAATAAGGATTTAAAGTGGCTATGTCGGTCTCAAAGAAGGGTTTGACCTTCTAGTTGATCAGGAACATTTTCATCTTTTACTTTAAAAAAAAAATTTCCTTTTTTCCTTTTTTTTTTGTTTCTGTCCTTTTCTTTTCGCCGGTGGCCAAGACTTGACAAGGGTTGCTCTCGATAGCCATAGGAGAACCCTAGGTGAGGTCGCCCTCCAAAGCCACACCGTTGCCTAGGCCAAGGTCGCCCTCGTCGACCCTCACTAGATTTAGGTGACGGTCGCCTAGTCACTGGGGACCATCGTCGAGCCCTCCCTAGCTGCATAAAAAAAAAAAGAAATGAAAAAATATAATTAAAATAATTTGAAAATTAAAACTGTCTTTGGATGAAAATGTCATTGACTAGCCATAATACTTAGCCGACCGGCGATGTCAAACCCTTATTTGAAACTATCATGGCAACTTCAGATCCTCATATGAGACTAGTATGGTCACTTTAAGTCTTTATTTAAAATAAAGTCCGATTCACATCATTATTGGAGAAAATGATTGTATTTCATGCTTTTATTTAGAATTTTTCCTATACCTAGTCTATGTGTGGAGGAGACGATACAATCGTTGATAATTCAACCGTATGAGTTTAATATGTATCAAGTAGGCGAAAAATGAACACTGTTGGATATGTTTCTTTAAATGGAATCTTTTGACATAACGGTAAGAAGGACTTAGATCGTCTAAAAACAGGGAGTAATTGCTTGTAGCGCAATTAATCTGAACCGTCCAAAATGTTTCGTGCCACCATGTCAATCTCTCAAAAGATTAAAGAAAGAGGAAGGTAAAGATGCATGAATCACGCCGTAATGATTAATTAAATCAGGTAAATCACCGACCAAAAAAGGGTCAATGTACAAAACCAAAAGTGACGATGGGCAACGTTACAATAGTATTTAGGCCCGACCATCATGTCTGACGTTTTAACATAACACGACCAAAAGATACTAAATCATGTCATCCGCGACACCAATTCCCCAAATATATGTTTTTTGTGCCATAAAAACCACTAAGTTATGTCTACTGCTATATTAATATCCAAATTTTTTTTTTAGGTCATGAAAAGACCTAAACTTGTATTAATGTGACGAAAAATTCCTTCCGTTACAATTTCGTCCAAGACCGCCTTTAAAAATCTGCCATGACATCTTTCGTTAGGTTACTATTAGTGACACCGAAAAGGAGCTTAGGGCATTGGTGGTAGAGTGGGCAAAAATTAAGATATTTTAGTAGTAGACGGAGAGTATTGTGGTCAATTGGTACAAGTTTAGGGTGTCCGTGACATGAGAAAACATTTGGGACATTGCTATCATTATTGGCAAAGTCTAAGAGTTTTTGTCGTTGAACGGATGATATTTTTATCACACCTATAAAATATCAGGATTTTGGCCCACACAAAGAAAAAGTATGAGGTACCAACGTCACGATGGGCATAGTTTATATATATATATATATATATATATATATATATATATATATATATATGTGTGTGTGTGTGTGTGTGTGTGTGTGTGTGTGTGTGTGTTTTGGCGGTGTTTTCTCCGATTTAAAATAAGTGGGAAACGTGCGCCACGAAGAAGTACTTGGTGCTTTTCTTTTTGACTGGAAAGTGCAACCGCTGACTATACTTTCCTTAGCAAATGCGACCTGGTATCAATGTTTTCATTTAACATCAACGACCAGCAGCACCTCAAAGAGTTAACGACAAGCTTGATTTCCTAATTAAAATATTCCAGGGTTAGGGTTAGGGTTGCTTTAGATTTTGTCCTTTTGATTAAGACAACCTTTCGTACGAAACGTAGATCTCTTTAAGAAAAATGCGTGTTCGGCTGCGACCCACTATGTTTCCTTCTTCCGAGCTGTGGGGACCAATCCATGTTCTTCTCCCGCTTTGCATGCATGCACACTGCATGGTTGGGCTATATAAAGAGACGGACGCAAGCGAGAAACGCCCACGCACGTCCATCATCTTCTTCTTCTTCATCCTTCTCGTTAACCCTACTTGATCTTCCATCTTCTCTTCCTTTAGCCCGTCGGAGAGACATGGAGAACGGTCGCAGCAACGGGACGCATGTCATGGCCAGTTCCGACATAATCGGCTTCATCAACGACCATCGATTCCTGAACTCGGTGATAGAAAAGCTGTGTTATGATCCCACTGCTGAAGAAAAATGCAACGTGGACGATCTCCTCCTGATCATCAAGGACATATTTGATGCCATCTCCCCCGTCAAGAAGGATGGCGAGCCAGCAAGGTATTGAACAGGAATCGAAATGCTCGGAAAGGTCGTTCGTGATGGACGGGCTATGTAGAAGTTACTCCTAACTGCTTGAAATTTTGTTGTTGTAGGTTACTATGGATGTCCCAGAATCCATTTCGCATTTAGTCAAATGGATCACTTGCCAGGTTTGTTGTTGATCATATTATTTTTTGAAAGGATTAGACGCATAATCATACTAAAGTAAAAAGTAAAGGCGGAAAAGAGAAATCGACACACAAAGATTTAGTATATACAGTTTACAAAACGTAACATTTATGCTGGATTCTTAATTTGCTTTTGAGATGTTCTTATTTGATTTCAGAAGGGAAAAATGTCAAAATCTTCTTCTTCTTCTTCTTCTTCTTCTTCTTCTTCTTCTTCTTCTTCAGATGGCGTGCGAGGTTATGCGCGGCAAAGATCTAGGGGAGAGGTTGCTGGCGATCTTCCTAAAGCTATCAAGCTATCGTCGGACCACCCAAGTCGTGCTGGTCCTCGCGGCCTTGGCTCTGCAATACGGCGAATTCTGGTACATCTCCGAAGCTCCTTCCGCCCAGTCCACTGGCCTCTTGAAGGGCCTCAGCTCACTGAAGAAGAAGCTCATATCCGAGGAGAACAAGAAGGCGGCGATAACGGCTCTCAACTTGGTGGTCAACGACCTCTTGGAGTTGACCACTTCCTTGATTGGTCTCTACAAGCTGGTGAATGAGTACCGGGGAAGCACATGCCTGAATTAACGAAAGCATGTCTAACGATACCCAGGTGGAGCTGCGAGACCATCATCGCCATTCTGGCCGCGGGGAACTATTTCGCCAGGGTCATCGACGTTGATTATAGGTACGATCGCCGCTTCTCGGTTCATTTCTCTGACACTGAATGAGCACGCCATGTGTTTGCCGGAATGCCGACCAGAAAATACGCCTTCTGTTCTCCTGTTAATTCGTTGTTACGAAGACCCTTTTTAGATTTTGAAACCTGAGGTGACACGAAACTCACATGCAACCGTTCATATCCACTTGCTTCCTGGTACAATATGGTGACGCACAAGAAGACGGTGCTCTGCTTTTTGGTCAAGTGACTCATAGTTATTGCATTGGTCGCAGGTTTGTAGCATCAGACCTGCGACCTCTGACGTCGAGCTTGTCAAGCAGGAAGAGCGCTATCCTCACAGCGGTCCAGGCTTGCTGGAGGCAAATAGGTAGCCCAGGCATGGATAGTTGATTTAATGCGTTGATTTCTTTCGGCTTAATGTCCTCATTTGATTTTTGTTAGCCCGGATGGAGTATCAGAAGTACACGAAAAGGGTCAGAGCTCCTGTGGACATCGTGGACCTTATGACAACACTGCTTGCTGTGGGAAGTTCCTCGCAGGATCTAATTGTTACTGGTCCCAATGACACGCCGGTTTGTCCTCTGCAGAATCTCCTCTTCTTTTGCCCCCTTCTTCAATCTATTTTCTAGGAAATCTATACTGCTAGAAGCGACAATGGTGAATGTGTGTGAAAAATAAGAAATGGATGGATTTCCCTTCGGTCTTAAACAAGGAGAGTACTCCTTAGAAATGAGTCATTCATTGATTATGAGCTTAAGGCGATAAACTTGACAAAATCGTGTCATTTGGAGCAACATTTAGATAGTTTTTTTTTTGACAGGATGGGTACGTTAATGTTGTTCCATAAATTTAGGATAGAATATTATCGTACATGTGGAATGGCATCAGGGAAAAGAGACTATTAGGTCAACATGTCAGCAAATTCCTGTTAGGATTCAGGGCACAATCAAGTCGAAGTAAAACGTAAAGCAAGAAAAGGAAATTGAGAGGCGAGATTTTATCCCAGTTCACTCTTAAACTAGGGCTACGTCCAGCAGAGGATTTCACTATGATCTGCACCTCACACCTCTCGTTGCATCTCTCAATTACAAAGAAAAAAGAGTATATATAGTAGCAGCTATTTATGAGCCTAAGCCCAAAATGCTAAAGGAAAAATAGGGCTTAAATAGTAAAAAACCCTCTAGTGTCTAGGGAGTGCTGCCCCCTCAAGACCCCCGTCCACTCAGCGTGGAGTGGGATCCACGTGCTTTCCTATAGTAGGGCAGTATGAATCATACCCCAACAATTCTGTGGGTGTTCTAAGAGGGCACATTGCAAAATACAAGTGAATATACCGTAGCATTCGTTCCAACTAAACCCTTGTCACTTTATCAGGACCACATGTGGAAATCAAGTATCTCCATGTAGAGTCATGATTATTTGAGAAGGAATCGATGACCCTGATGGGTTGGACATAGTGACCTATGCTACTTTTATTTGGTTTTACTAAAAGCTGGTTTAGTATTTGATATGCTTCTGTAGTTGCTTTATGACGATGTTAAGTTTGTTCATATTTTCCGAGGAAGCATCAATTGTCATGAGAGAGAGAGAGAGAGAGAGAGAGAGAGAGAGAGAGAGAGAGAGAGAATATGGGCCAGAAGGAAGCATCAATTGTCATGTATGAGAAACCAAGGTCCTGATCTGTAATCTTGACCACTTTGATGATTTTGGAAACATATTGACTGACATCATTCATGTTAACAGCAGTCTTTATTTTTATGGTTTAGTTATTTTTCAGGAGTTGGGATTTTGATCGACAAAAATTTCAAGGATAAAGTTGTTGATGTCAAAAAATCAGGTGATCGGATTATTTTGATTAAGCTAGTAGTGGGAGAGTTGATTTTAAACATCCTTAGTGCGTATGTCCCTCAAGTTAGATTGCTAGTAGCTGAAAAGAACAGACTTTGGGAAGACTTGGAGGAGATTTTAAGAGGGATATCACGTGAGGAGAAAGTATTCATAGGAGGAGATCTTAATGGACATATTGGCCAAAGTAGTGAAGGTTTTGACAGAGTTCATGGAGGTTTTAGCTATGGGACTAGAAATGAGAGTGACGAAGATGTCTTGAACGTTACACTAGCTTATGATTTGATGTTAGCAAATACATTCTTTAGGAAAAGAGAGTCACATCTAATCACTTTTCGCAGCGATCAAAATTGTAGTCAGATTGATTTCTTTCTTGCTGAAAGAGAAGATAGAACCTCGTATATAGATTGTAAAGTCTACCCTGAACAATGTGTAGCTATGCAACATAAATTGGTGGTCTTAGAGGTTTGGTATAAGGCACAAAATATGCCGTGAAGAGTTCAAAACCCCAGAATAAGATGGTGGAAGTTAAAGGAGGAAAAACATACCGATTTCAAGAAAATGATACTTCAAGAAGGACCGTGAAAGTTAGAGGGAGAAGTAAATAGGATGTGGAGTGAGATGCCTAAATGCATATAGAGAGTGGTAAGAGGGGTGTTACGTGAAAGTAAAGGCCACGGGCATCAAACAAAGGAAACTTGATGGTGGAATGAAGAGGTGCAGGAGGCAATTAAGCAGAAGAAGGAGTATTTTAGATGTCTGCATAAATGTCATAATGAAGAGAATTTGCAAAGCTAAGATTAGCACGAAAAAATGCCAAGAAAGTTGTGAGAGAGGCTAGAGGTAAGGCTTTCTCTGATATGTATAAAAAAACTTAGGAGCAAAGAGGGTGAAAAAGATATTTATAGGGTTGCAAAGATAAGGGACAAAAAAAGTAAAGACATGACATAGATTAGATGTATCAAGGATGAAAATAAAAAAATGTTAGTAAGAGATGAAGAAGTGAAGGAAAGGTGGGTGAGCTATTTTAACAAACTTTATAATGGGGAGGGCGATAAAAGTGAGGTGGATTTGATAGACGCTTCTGATGAGTTAAATAGAAGGTTTGTACATAGAATTATAGCACAATAAGTTAAGAATGCTCTAAAGAAGATGAAGACTAGTAAAGCCTTAGGACCGGATGGTGTCCCTATTGAAGTATGGCGATGCTTAGGAAATGTGGCAATAAGTTGATTGAGTAAACTGTTTAACAAGATTCTCCAAGCTAATAAGATGCCTGATGAATGAAAGAAGAGTATGATTGTGCCTATCTACAAGAACAAGGAGGTTATTCAGAATTGTTGCAACTATAGAGGCATTAAGCTTATGAGTCATACAATAAAATTGTGGGAAGAGTTATTGAACATCGTTTGAGAGTAGAAACCAAGGTCTTTGTAAATTAATTTAGATTTATGCCAAGAAGATCTACCATGGAGGCTATCTTCTTAATACGATAATTGATGGACAGATATCGAGAAAAGAAGAAGGATCTACATATGGTGTTTATAAACCTCGAGAAGGCTTATGATAGGGTTCCAAGAAAAGTTTTGTGGTAGACTCTTGAGAAGAAAAAAGTATCCTTAAAGTATGTAGAGGCAATCAAGGATATGTATTATGGTGTTACTACATGTGTGAAGGCCTGTAATGGCACATCAAGTTATTTTCCAATCACATTGGGTTTACATCAAGGTTCGATTTTGAGTCCTTATCTTTTTGCACTAATTATGGATAAGCTAACAAAAGATATCCAAATAAGGTGCCGTGGTGTATGCTGTTTGCAGATGATATTGTGCTTATTAATGAGACTAGGGTTGGGGTCAGTGCTAAATTAGAATTATGGAGAAACACGTTAGAGTCCAAAGGATTTACATTAAGTCGGAATAAGACGGAATACATGAAGTGTGAGTTCGCCACGACAATAAGAGATGATCAAGAATCCGTGGATATGCTTGGATAGGAGGTACCTAAGAAAGATGCTTTCAGATATTTGGGATCAATCTTGCAAAAGAGAGGAGAGATTGATGAGGATGTTAGTCATAGAATCAAAGTAGGTTGGATGAAATGGCGTAGCGTAGTGCATCAGGGTTTTTTGTGTGATCGTAAGAAT
>JAGVVM010013279.1:0-10364 GCA_019149425.1 Psidium friedrichsthalianum
GGCTTTTGCAAAAATTATTGCCCACCATGGATCAGGAGGTCAAAATCTAGGGGGTGACCTGGCCGCCATACTCAGCAGTCCCTAGAAGAACGGGTCCTCCTCCATAGGATCGTAGGGTCCCTTTGAAAAATCATAAAGGCATAAAGGCCACGCCTCGAATCTATGGGGTATAAGGTAGGGTCCAACCCTGATCCACTAGTACAGTCGTCACGTCCCTATGCCACATCGCAGCAGGCATATCAAAAGGGTAACCTGGTATCCATCTGGTAAATAATCCAAAACTAAAATGGAATCCTGCCATTTGGATCTGAAAAAATGAAAAACAAGGGCAAACCCTGAGTCCTGACCTCAGCAAGCACAACTAATCCACTAATAGGAAGGATAGACTATAAACAAACTATTTTTTTGGTCCAAGGTTCAGACGCTCTCTGTGACAGTCTGAAAATTCGACCCATTTATTCCTAATTTCTGAAATCTAAAAAATGGAAAAATACACGTTAATACACTCTCACTCAGGATTAGCTACCCTGAGATGACTAACCGAAGGGGAAAGGCTACCTGGGAAAATTTTCCAGACAGCCGCCCGTTGGTCTGGGACTGAGACAGAGTCGGTATTTAATGAAATTGACCACAAAATGAAATCCGACTTTGGATAATCGAATTAGTAAGATAAACACAATGAAGAGATAATCAGAAATGTTGCCAGAAGGGCAGACAGCCGGTGCACCGCGAAGCAAGACGTGATTGGAAAAATTACCGAAATGTAAATGCTCAGTCCTTAGAATTAGATAAATTAGGATTTTTGAGAGTGAATTCGATAGAATGAAATGATGCAAGTTAAATCAGTTGTCAAATCAATCAAATGTCTTGTCAACCCATCAATCAAATCAAGGTTCAATTTCCAAGGAAGTTAACCCATCAAATCCAAGGTACAATGTCATACATCAAAGTACAAAATCAATCCCTAACACTATTACACCTAACCCACTAACACATTTTGAATTTGATGAAGCCTTGGATAATAAGCCTCACTCTCTCTCTCCTCTCCCATTCCTTTCATTCGGCCCCCCATTCTCCCTCTCCTCTCCCGAATCCTCTCCTCTCCTTCCCTTCTTCTTTTGCTTCGTTCCTTCTTCGGCCGCCCGTGGAGCGCCACCGTCCGGCTTCCTCCGCCACCACCACCGTTCCATCTTCATTCGGTAGGTCCCTCAACCCTTCTTCTCTTCTTTTTCGTGGCCATGAGGCCTTTGGTTGAGCCCGACCAGCCCGTGACCCTCTCCTTCTCTCTCGGTCACTCTAGCCACCGTCGTCATCGTCATCGTTCCCGTCCTTGCCGCGCCGTCCGGCCACCTCAGCCGGCCTTGTCTTCATTTTGGTGAGTCCCCTACTCCCCCTCCTAGCTATTTCCGTAGCCATGAGGCTCTCCCTTGCGACCGAACCAACCCCAACTTCCCTTGTAGGCCGTGAGCTTCAAACCGGCCGCTGGTGTCCCTTGCCATCTTCGTCGTCGTCCCGAGCCGATTTAGGTAAGCTCTACTACTAATCTTAGTCTAGGCTAGTGGTATATGTATGTGGAATGATGTATTAGGGGCTGGCCATGTTAATTAGGGAGTTAAATATGTGATTAAGGTTAAGTTTTTAAATTAGGCTAATTGAACAATTGTTGATTTGGGCCGAAATGTGGACTGATGGTAATTCAATTGGGCCTTGAGATTGATTTGATGGGCTGATGTGGATGGGTTAGGCGTGTATGTGGCGGGCCTAAGGGTTAGATTGGGCTTGGGGACTTAATTTGGACCAATTTAACCTAAAATAAGCTAACGGGCCTAAATTATGCTAGTGGGCTTGTGTATGCACGAATTTAATATATTAATTGGGCCTTGAAATAGTCAAATGTGGGCTGTCGTTGTTGAGTTAGGCGTGTGGAATGATGGGCCCAATCATTCAATTGGGCCTAGGGGTGTAATTCTATGTTAATTGGGCCGAAACAAATCAAATTGGACCTAAATTGTAATGGTGGGCCTTTATGGACGAAAATTATAATTTACTTGGGCCTAAATTATGTTTTGAATATTAAAATATGAGGCCCATTAATGTATATGGACTTAGGATAACAAATTGGGCCTAAAAGGGTCAACTTGGGCTTAATAGGCTAATCCTTAAAAATGGGCTTGGGCCTTGCACGAATTTAAATTAAATAATGGGCCCAACTTATATTTTTAATTCAGGAAATAATTTATGGGCCTTAAACCTTGGAATGGGCCTTAGGCCCAATTGAACCCAAACAAATTAATTGGGCCTTAACCTAAGCTAAGCCTAATTTAGCTAAACCCAAGGATTTATTAAAACATTAAATCATTAATCATGGGTTACTAATCCCCTGAGGACTAACCTTAGCTACTGGGTTCGACCGAATTGCTGGGTTTGTCTGGACTGAGTTCCAATGTCACGAGTCCCCGAGATAGCGTTAGTCACGATTGAATTTACTTGGGGAACTGATTGAAGAGCATTGGGCCTACTTGATGCGTGTTCTGATGAACGTTGTAAATTACTCGTATGACTCTTGATATGCTCCGTTCCCGTACTCATGTACTACTGCATGCATGCTCTGTGATTGAATTGCTGTTCACTACTGTCTGGGCCCCGCATACATTGAGAGCATGGCATGAGTCACTAGAGATGTGACATGAGAAGGAGCCCCAGAGGCGTTGTTACGCGGGGAAATGGAGTGAAAAGGGAGTGACCAACGTAAGGCGTCAGAAACGCAGTTGTGGCATTTGCCGAGTGGCACTGTTGGATGAGCCCTAATGGGAATTGGAGAGATAGACGGGCACGATCCGTTGGGATCCGTTATGGCCGATTGAGGCCTGTATCATTTGCATATGGCATCATGGTTGACTGTCTATTGTTGCCCGTCTGTGTTGTATGATTTTGCAATGTTGTGCCTTGCGTGTTTGTTGGTGCGTTGGGGGTCTGGTACCGAGGGTAATTGAAAGTGTCTGAACCTTGGACCACAAACCCTAGTTCACTGGATAGAACCGTACCCACTAGTATACCCTATCTTACGCTAGGATTAGTGGTGAGCTTATTGAGTTTCGTCTCATGGGCGGTGGTTGCCCTTCTTTTTCCAGATCCAGGTCACCCGTGATGGCAGCGCCCCTATGCTTTTTGGACTACCAGTGCAGATGGATACTCAGATTACCTTCCATTTTGACATGCATGCTACGATGTGGCATAGGCACCTGACTACCGTGTTGGTAGATCAAGGTGGACCCTACCTTGTACCTCATAGGTTTGAAGCATGGTTTAGGGAGAGTTTATATGGTTTTGAGGGACCCTAGAGAGATGCTCCGATCCCTATGGAGGAGGATCCGATCCTTTTGCAGCCAGCCGAGTATGGTGGCGAGGTGATCGACCCCGACCTACCGCAGGAGCTGCCGTCCCCAGGACGCTCCGAGGTTGACGGCCATGAGGAGGGTGATGCCATGGACACCGATGAGGAGGACCCAGAGGAGGATCCAGAGGAGGACCTAGAGGAGGATCCAGAGGAGGACCCAGAGGAGGATCCAGAAGAGGACCCCGAGGAGGATCCCGAGGAGGAGCCTGAGGAGGATTGAGTCCTACTGTTGCTGGGTTAGACTTTGGAGATAGTGCGAGCGTAGATGTCGTGACCATAGGTTGAGGTTTTTCTTTTGGAGTCTGTATCTAACGCTTGTTACGTATATATATATGTTGATGTTATTTAAGGTTCATTGTTCGTGCTACCCCTCTGTTTTGTATGCATGAATGTATGGTTAGAAGGTACGCTTCCGCAGGTTCTTATGATAGTTTCAAACGGACGCGCCGTCTGGTCGCGACGAAGAAAGAATAATCTCCTGGGCCGTCGCGTACCGTAAACTAGGCGAGCGCGAGTATAATTTTAAACGTATGAGCAGGATGTCGCGGGCCCGTAGGGTTCGGGGCGTGACATCCCCGTTCGAGTGGTATCAGAGCAAGGTCAGCTCGATACGAGACCGTTCGAGGAATTGGAGTGATAAGGCTGATGATTTTGGGGTAGTTAGCTAGACAGACCTTAGACCTAAGGGTCAGGAAGGGTAGAATGCATGAATTGATTGGCGCATGTGCTTGCAGAGTTAGATGACTAGTCAGGTATGACTATAGATTATGATGTGTCAGACTAATCTGCAGATGCGTCAGGACCTGAGGTAAGGTTCTAAAGCTGAACCCCATGAGTTGGGTGCTTGAGTGCTGATTGCTGGTTGACTAGTTACTGGTTAGTACTACATGTGATTGTATGCCTAGTCGGCTGTCGCACGCTGCTTGACCATCATGCATTGCACGATTTCTGCATTAAAGGAAAAAAATGGTTTAAAATGAAACCGGTTTAAAATGAAAATTTGGGGTTTGAAGAGCACATGCATCATATTTTATTGGGCTGGGTACCGTCAACTTGGTATGGGACAGGTCTGGCGGGACGCCTACAAACTGTAATGAAGCGTGGTATGGGACACGTGGAATGGGGCTTTCTCTGGAGGTGAGTGACTTAGGACAACTGTTCGCATCAAGAAATGATGAGGGCGGGGAGTGGTCGCCGGGGCAGAGACCCGATCAAGGAGCGGCTCCTGGCAGGCTTCTAGTTGAGGTGGCGAACAGAGTGGCCTGGGTTGGGCATCGTCAGGGTGAGTCTAGGTGTCTTCCGAGTCCAATTGCATTTAAAAGCTGCAGCGAACTTTACATGCGTATTCATGTCAGTAGACGCGACAGTAGGCGAAAGCATGATTGTTAGTTTTAGGGTATCAAATTCCTGAAAGGAATTTTACTTGGTATAGGTGTGAGAAAGAAATAGAAGGATGAGCAATCGGGGCAGAAGACCGAGCGCGGGTGCGTCGAGTTCAAGGGCTCCTGCGCCTGAAGGAGACCCGAGAAATGAAGAAATGATGAGAGTGCTGACGGAAGTGAGTAACCTGATGGGTAGGCAAGCCGCTGAGAGGGCTGCCACTGTAGCCCAAGCAGCTGAGGCCGCCTTGGCCGCTGCGAATGGGGTTAATGGAGGAAATGGACATGGCAATGGAGGACGTCAGGCTCATCATATAGTAGAGCAGTTCTTGAAGTTACAGCCGCGATGCAGTAGTACATAAATATTGGAACAGAGCACATCAAAGAATCATACGAGTAACTTACTACGTTGACAGAACAGGTATCACGTAGGCCCAGTGCTCTACAATCAGTTCCCCAAGTAAACCCAACCTGTTTAGCATTATCACAGGAACCCACTAAATTGGAACTCGATCCAGACAATCCCAGTAATCCAGTTGAACCCGGTAGCTAAGGTTAGTTCCTAGGGAATTAATAACCCACGATTAATGATTTAGTGTTTTAATAAACCCTTAAGTTTAATTAAATTAGGCTTAACTTAGGTCAGGACCTAATTAATTGATTTAGGTTCAATTGGGCCTAAGGCCCGTTCTAAGGTTCAAGGCCCATAAATTAATTCTTAAATCAAATATATGATTCAGGCCCATTATTATTATTAAATTCGTGTAGGGCCCAAGCCCATTTCCAAAAGTTAGTCAATTAAGCCCAATTTGACCATTTTAGGCCCAATTTGTTATCCTAAGCCCATGTATATTATTGGGCCTTATATTTTAAATATTTATAAACATAATTTGAGCCTAATTAATTCAAATTTTCGTCCATAGGTGGCCCATTATTAAAACTTGGGCCCAAGAGTTCCAAATTGGCCCAACCATCATGGAATTAGATCTCTAGGCCCATCAACTTGTTTTGGCCCATAAGTCCACACGCCCACACCATCAATTGCAGCCCACTAAGGTTATTTCATGGCCCAAATTCAATCTCTCCAAGCCTCACGCGCACGGCCCATTATCCACACCCGATTAGCCTAAAGCCCATTAGGCTTAATTACACGTATTACACACTAATCACCTTAATTAGCCACTAACACCACAACCCATACACACATACAACTAGCCTAAGCCAAGATTAGAGAGTGAAGCTTACCTAAATGGGTTGGATTTGAGGCGACGACGACGGAGGACACCGGGCGGCCAAACGGGTTCACGGCCGAACGGAGAGGGACGGCGACTTGGCGACTGTTCCGGCGTCCTTGCGAGGTTCCCGAGACCTATGCGAGTCGGTTCTAGGTGTTAGATGAGCTGGTGGTGGCGGCGGGACAAGCCGAAATGGCTCGAGCTCCTCCGGTGCGCCACGACGACGACGACGACGACGACGAGAGGAGGAGCGGGCTGATGTGGTTCCAACCGGGGTGGTCTAGCCTTGAAAAATGAAGGGAAGAGACATCAAGAGGCTTACCGGGACGAGGACAAGGCTGGTGGTGGTCGCGGCTAGCCGAACGACAGCGACGGGGACGGCGGACGACGGCGGCTGTAAAACCCCGTGTCCCACATCGCCTAGGGGGGAAGTCCTGGGCTAGTTGATAATAGGTTGGACTCCTTGAACTTGCACAACGCGTTTTCCCGGGCTAGTAGCCTGCGGAGGAACAAAGCCGTGAGGACTTAGTGTCCAAAGCGGACAATATTGTGCAAGTGGGAGGTCCAGGCCCGTTACAGTTGGTATCAGAGCCGACTCTCGACCGCGTGTGGGGCCGCAGTGACACTCTCGCTGGTTCACAGCGGGGACGCTGCTCCCCTAGGGGGGAGGGATGTAAAACCCCGTGTCCCACATCGCCTAGAGGGGAAGTCCTGGGCTAGTTGATAATAGGTTGGACTCCTTGAACTTGCACAACGCGTTTTCCCGGGCTAGTAGCCTGCGGAGGAACAAAGCTGTGAGGACTTAGTGTCCAAAGCGGACAATATTGTGCAAGTGGGAGGCCCAGGCCCGTTACAGCGGCTCCGGGCGGGCGAAACGAGAGAGACCGAGAGGGAGAGGAGGGAAGAGCTTCGGCCGAATGGAGAAAAGTGAGGGGGAGGAGAGAGACTAGGGAGATTATAATCCACTAAAATCCAAAATGGAGATTATAATGGGGTAGGTCAAATAGTGACATTAATGTGATTTGTACTTTGATGTGAGTGATTGATTTGCATTGGGAATTGAACCTTGACATGATTGATGTGATTGATTGATTGATGTGACATCCGATTGATGTGACAACTGATTTGACTTGCCTCGATTTGCGTGCCAAATGCACCGATCGGGTCCCGAGCGCGAACGAATTTCGGTCTGGATTTGGTGTCGGTCTATCGAATCCACTCTCAAAAATCCTAATTAATCTCATTCTAAGGACTGAGCATTTACCGGGGGCATTTCGGTAATTTTCCATTCACGTCTTGCTTCTCGACGTGCACCGGCTGTCTGACCTTCAGACGACATTTCTGAAACTGATTTCATTTCTTCATTGTGTTTATCTTACTGATTCGATTGTCCAATGTCGGATTTCATTTCGTGGTCAATTTCATTAAATACCGACTCTGCCTCAGTCTCAGACCACGGGCGGCTGATTGGGAAAAATTCCCAGATAGCCTTTCCCCTTCGGTTGGTCATCTCAGGGTAGCTAATCCTGAGTGAGCGTCAATCAGAGTGTAGTAACGAAGCATTTCCATTCATTTAGAAATTCCGATAAATGGGTCGAATTTTCAAACTGTCACAATTCTTCCCTTCTCATAAAAATTTCGTCCTCGAAATTTACAGCACATGAATCTCTGTTCCCATAACAAAATTACACTGATCTACTCAAACAGATAAGGGTATTTCTTCTTCATCTCGTCTTCACTTTCCTAGGTGGCTCCTTCAGTTCCATGATGTTCCCAGATAACTTTGACCAAAGGAATCGTCTTGTTCCTGAGCACTTGTTCCTTACGATCTTCAATCCTCACTAGCCTTTCCACGTACGAAACGCGGTCATCCATTTCAATGACTTCATGATCGAGTATATGGCCAGGATCCGGCTCGTACTTCCGGAGCATCGACACATGAAACACGTTGTGATCTGAGATAAGTTTGGTGGCAGTGCTAGACGATAAGCCAGTGTCCCGACCTTTTCCAAAATCTCGAATGGCCCAACGAATCTGGGACTCAGCTTCCCCTTCTTGCCAAACCGAGATAATCCTCGCATCGGCGACACCTTCAGAAAGACATGATTTCCATCTCGAAATTCCAATGGCTTACGTCTCTTGTCTGCATAGCTCTTCTGTCTACTCTGGGCGGTCCTCAGTCTGTCTCTAATCACCATGACTGCCTCTACTGACTGTTGAACTAACTCTGGGCCTGTTATGCTTTTCTCACCCACTTCATCCTAGCAGATTGGCGTCCTGCAGGCCCTTCCATACAACGCTTCGAACGGCGCCATCTTGATACTCTGTTGGTAACTGTTGTTGTAGGCGAATTCCACTAAGTGTAGCTGCTCCTCCCAGCCACCCTTGAAGTCTATGACACACGCCCTCAACATGTCTTCCAGCGTTTGTATGGTCCTTTCTGACTAACCATCTGTCTGGGGGTGGTAGGCTGTACTAAATCTTAACTCTGTCCCCAAAGCACTCTGCAAACTCTTCCAAAATGTGGCCGTGAAACGAGGATCCCTATCTGACACAATACTTACTGGCACTCCATGCAGTCTTACAATCTGCTTCACGTACAGCTCAGCCAACTTCTCCAGGGTAGAATCCTTTCGTACCGCGATAAAATGTGCGGATTTGGTCAACCTGTCGACTATTACCCAAATCGAGTCGTTCCCTCTTTAACTCCTCGGCAGTCCTGTCACGAAATCCATAGTGACATGCTCCCATTTCCACTCTGGGATCTCCAATGGTTGCAATAGTCCTCCAGGCTTGCAATGCTGTGCCTTCACCTGTTGGCACGTCAAGCACTTGGCCACATGCTTAGCCACATCCACTTTCATTCCATTCCACCAGTAGTGCCGACGCAGATTCTGATACATCTTCGTATTTCCAGGGTGGATACTGTAATTGCACCTGTGAGCCTCTGATAAAAATTCTTTCCTTCAACTCCTCGTCGTTTGGCACACACAGTCGCCCCTTAAACTTTAATGTTCCATCTGCAGCTACTTTGAATTCGTCTTTCCTCTTCTCCGCATCCATCGTCACGATCTTCTGGATATCAAGGTCCGTAGACTGCAACTCTTTAATCCTCAATTGAATCTAGGGTTCAATCTGCAGTGTGGCCATCAAGCTTGAGAGGCTTCCTACCTCTATCTTGAACTCAGAGTCTCTGATTCTTCTAACAGCGTCCATTCCTTAACCATCATATGCGCGATGCTCGACTTTCGGCTTAGAGCATCCGCCACCTTATTCGCCTTTACTGGATGGTACAGGATATCGCAATCGTAGTCCTTCAGCAACTCCATCCATCGACGCTGTCTCATGTTTAGTTCCTTCTGCGAAAATTAGTATTTCAGACTCTGGTGATCCGTGTAAATTTGGAACTTCTCCCCCACCAGGTAGTGTCTCCAAATCTTCAATGCAAACACGATCGCCGCTAATTCCAGGTCATGCGTCGGGTAATTCATCTCGTGCGGCCTCAGCTGTCGAGACGCATAGGCCACTACTCGTCCATGCTGCATTAGAACACATCCCAGACCTCTTAGCAAAGCATCGCTGTAAATCTCAAATCCTCCAGGTCCGGATGGGATGGTCAACACTGGTGCGGAAGTCAATCGATGTGACAGTCTGAAAATTCGACCCAGTTATCGAGATTTCGGAATGAATGGATATATTTCATAAATGCGCTCTGATTGATTCTCACTCAAAGTTGGCCACTTTGAGATGACTAACCAAAAGGGAATGGCTACCTGGGAAATTTTCCCAAACAGCCGCCCGTTGGTCTGAGATTTCGATAGAGTCGATATTTAATGAATTTGCCCACGAAATGAAATCCGATAGTGGACAATCGAATTACTAAGATAATCACATGGAGAAATGGATTCAGTTTCAGAAATGTCGCCTGAAAGGCAGACAACCGGTGCACGTCGAGAAGCAAGACGTGAATGAAAATTATCGAAATGCCCCCGGTAAATGCTCAGTCCTTAGAATTAGATCAAATAGGATTATTGAGAGTGAGTACGATAGAACGAGACCAAATCCAGTCCGAATTTCGTTCGCGCTCGGGACTCGATCAGTGCATTTGGCACGCAAATCGAGGCAAGTCAAATCAAATGTCCCATCAATCGAATGTCAAATCAATCACATCAATCGAATCAATCAAATCAAGTGGCACAACTTCCAAGACAAGTCACCCATCATCAAGTCACATGTCAAAGTACAAATCAAATCTTATCTACCAATCCAAGTAAATCTTGTCATTTCCAAGATAATCCAATCAAGTCACTCATGTCACTCTAACTTGTCATTCAAGCCCATCAAGGTACAAGT
>JAGVVM010013280.1:0-20561 GCA_019149425.1 Psidium friedrichsthalianum
GCCTCGACTGAGTATTGCTATCAAACTATAGCAGATTCTTCTTTCGTCACAATCTCTTACAGATCCCTCGGCACCCTTTTATCCTCCTTTATAAATTATTTTTTCTTTTTTTCCCTTCATTGATCTCGTTGTTTTTCTTGCGTCTTTTTTATCCCCCATTCACTTCCATGGTTCTACCGTTTTTATTCTTTGTTTTGGCTTTGCTTTTTGTTCGTTTCTCCCTTTTATTATTTTCCCTTTTATCCCTCTTATACCTTTTTTGCTCTCCCTTTTGCCCATTCCTTATTTTAGTCCGCTGTTTTTCTTCTCTCTTCTCATTTTCCTGGGTCTTTTTCCCTTCTGTTCTTATCCTTTTCCTCTTCTGTTTCCCTTTCGTTCTATTTCTCCTCTTTAGTTTTTTCTCCTCCTGCCTTTCCTAATCTGATCCTTATCGGTTCTCCTTTTGCTTCCCGGCATAACCCCCTGCTTGCCAGTTGTTTTCTATCTCGGTCTTTCTTGCTTTTTTCTTTCCGGTTTTTCGCTTTCCCTCTTTCATCGTCCCTTTTCTTCCTCTTTACTCCTGCCCGCCTCGTCTATCTCCCCCCTGCTTCATGCACACCTCTTCCCACTCTTTTTTCAGGTGTGTCTGTTCCCGCTCGTTCATTTTCTTCTTTCGTTCTGTCCCCTTTTTTTTTCATTCGTACCCTCTCCCTCCGTGTTCCCCCCCTCCCCCGCCCTTTTTCTTCTTCCTTTCTTTTTCCCTCCGTATTCTCTTTATTGGTCTTTTTGGCCTTGTCCTATTTCTCTCGCACGCTTGTTTTCCCCTTGCCCCGTTCTTCTTCCTTATCTCTTGTTTTTTTGTTTTCCTCCTCCTGTTTTCGCTTTTTTTCTGTTTTCTTACTGTCAGCTCTTTTCCATCCCTTCCCTTTTTTTTTCTTCCCCCTCGTTTTACTTCCCTTTCACTTTTTTTTTTTTCTCTTTCCCCTTCTCCATTTCCCGACTTTACGCTCCCCCTCCGCTCGCGTGTTTTTTTTAAATTTATTTTCGTGCAATCGTAAAAACAATTTAAGTATTTAGGCTATATGGATTACCACATGTTCATTATTAAATGTAACGTACCATCAGTTTCGGAGGTTCCCATAATGACAATACTAACGTCAATTATTATGCAAAAGAGTTTGTTATCTATTTGGCGGATTCAGTGGTCCACTATCATTTATGTTTTATGGGTTGGCAGGTATATATGGAGCGTATCACAAATAAAGATAATCGGATTGGACTATTTTATTCCTATGGCATATCAATGGTGATAATGAGGTCCGACAAGACGACGTTTATATTATGGCTATATTACTGGAGTTAATTCGTGTCGCAATTTCGGTAGGGGGCGCATTTTTACTATCATGGTTCAAATTATTGATCATTAGAAAAATTAGGAACGGGGGGTTAAAATTGTAGTATGTTGACACCGGGGGAGGCGTAGGGGGCCGGGTAATAAAGAAGGGGAGGGGGAGAGGAGAGGGGTACCCCCTAATCTGAAAGGAGGGATGGCTGATTGATATTCGATAAACCAGGCGCTGGTAGAGCTTAAGACCAATTCATATAACACATTAACAACTCAAAGATTAAATATCACGGGGGGAGCATTGTTAAAGCGCCATAAACAATTGTATAAGGTCCCGGGTTGCTTGTGTTGTATTTTAGGTGCTTTTTTGATATGAAATTCTAACAGGTCTATATGGGACAGATGCGATAGGGTGGCCTGTCTAATCTGTACAGACTGCCATGGGAAGCTCTACTAAATGCAACCTTCGCTAAGCACAATTGTAATTCAATTACCTGACTGAACATCTATATGACATGTATTTCAAAGGAATTGGCGAAATATTTGCAAGTGTTTGTTTACATTTTCGTGACATTTAGTTGCATATCTTATTAGTTGGGTGTTGAGACGAATCTAGCTGTGAAGCGGTGGGGGGGGTCGGTGAGGGGTGGAGATTTGAATTTGAAAATTAATCAAGTTTGAAGGCTTGGGGGGAGGGGGGTAAAGGGTGGGGGAGGAGGAGATATTTTTTTGAATTCTAAATGCATGTTGAAACTTTGAAAAAATATATACATATCATATTGCATATAGATAATTGTTGCATATAGATTAGATTTCACTCTTAGGTTTGAATCCAGTCATGTTTGATGCGATCATATGCATGAGGATAAAATCATATAGATTGTGGATTGCATGTTTAATTAATTTTTGGTAATAAATTAGATTATGATTTACACTCTAGGGTTTAGAATATGCATATTAATAGATAATTATGCCTAAAATAGTTTATATTTAATTGGTTAAAATTAAGTCAATTTAAATCCTGTAAATGTATAAGATACCTATCTTTTAGGCATAGTTTTCTTTTAGGGCCATAATAAAATCCGTCTCAAAAAAATTATCTTCTACGGCACAGATCACATGTCGTCATGTATTACATTTTTCGACCAAAAAAAATCATGTATTACACGTCACATTTAGCCATGTCATTTAGAGTTGCATTTTTAGGTTAATTAATTAATTCATCATGTAGAATGTATGCTGGGATTGACTTAATTTTAGGTTCTCTGTTTCTTTCACGGTTCAACTTACTTCCTGAAAAACTATTTTCCGGATGTTTTCCGGTTTTTGGGAGTGCTGCACACCTCTGCTAACCCTGGAAAACATCCTCATTTTTCCTCATATCTTAAATAAATCTCTTTAAACACTTGTTAAAACATTTTTTCCTCATTTTGAATTAAGAAGCATAATCATTTTCTGCCCTTCGTCGCCGTCGTCATACCGAGCGCCTCCGACCGTGTGTCCCTTGCAACCTGCCGACCACTACTCGCCGCCTCCATTGGCCGCCGGTCGCCTTCGCCTGGCCGCAGGTCACTGGTCGCCGCCCTCGAAAAATCAATTGCTTGCTAAACGACGGAAATTGTTTTCCATTCACTTTTAAGTATTAGCCAAACATCGAAAATATTATTATTTTCTTGGAAAATCACTTCTCTAAAATTTTTTTCCCCCCAGAGGGTCATTTTCCGTAAAATAAACGGAGCCTAAAAGATAGTTATCTTATACATTTCAGGATTTAAATTGACTTAAATTTTAACCCATTAATATAAACTATTTTAGGCATAATTATCTATCTAATGATGCATATTCTAACCTCGAGTGAAATCTAATCTAATTTATTCCAAAAATCAATTAACATACAATCCTATCTATATGATTTTATCCTATGCATAATTATCTATCTAAACATGCATATTCAAACCTAGAGTGAAATCTAATCTATATGCAACAATTATCTATATGCAATATATATGTATATATATTTCATATTTTCAACATGCATTAGATATTGCAAAAAGATAGTAATTTGATTAATTCAATTCAAATATGAAAAGCCAACTAATAAGATATGCAAAGATAGTGATCCAATCAAATAAGGTTAAATGTAGAAAATAAATCAACTTGAATATTTCGCAATTTTTTCGAATTAAGTTTCGAATTAAGCTTGATAGATCGACCCTAAAAATTCGAGATACCTGATAGAGAAAGAATTCTATTTAAAGCCTTATAGATAGAATTAAATCCATACGTGCGGTTACGAATTAGGAAAGATTTTCAATTGATCATTAAAGATTTCGTTAGATAATGAGATGGCTCTAAATAAGTAATGAAATATCCAAATTGCTAAAGATAAGAAATTGACCAAATTGCGGATGACTTTCCAAATTCAACCAAATCGAATCGACTCAATCTTGTGGATCGTGCACCAGCTTGAAAGAGGAAACGGCAATTGACTAATGGTGGTGTCTTAGCTCACAAGGGCGAGGCCAGACGGTGAGCTCGCATGTCCAGGAATGTTCGAGACGCCTTGAACCCTCGTTTTGAATTCTCTAACGTGTTTGACCAAGCTAACGATAACTCTCACCAATTGGACTTTGGCTTTTAACTTGCAAAGAAGAAAATTGCAGCGGCAGCACAAACAATTTACCGCTTAAACAATGGAAATCCAAACCAAAACAACCTTCCACGAGAACTGCACTTCTACTTTGACCACATCATTGAATAATCCCACCAAAAAAAAAAAAGTCACCGCCATCGGTAGATCACTCCTCGAAGTCCTCGTTAATCTTGTCTTCTGTCCTGGCGAGACCACGATTGAATGAGGTTCCCCGCTGATGTTGTGTTAGACCGAATATGATCTTGGATTGCCATCAGAATTTTCGACACGAAGGCTGTTCGTGGTTCCAGTTCAAGGAGGTTCAGTGACGTGTTGACGACGACAAGGGCAGCAACTCGTCAAGGGCAAGTGCTGGTGCGAGGTTCGGTTCGAGTCGTCGCCGAGGGACAGCACCCACAGTAGCTAAAACAACGTGCGACAAAAACTTTGACCGCAGGATGGTCCGTCCCTCAACCTGCAGTAATTTTGAAAACTGGAACAGAAAGCAATAATCTGTAGTTAGGTGATGAGAAGTTGGTAAGGACTTCCTGGTGAATTCGGCTTCGTATGGTAACGATTCTGATCCTAAAAACTGATTCTGATTAAAATGATTTTTTTTTTTATTCTGTTCCTGGATGAGTTTTGGAGAACCAAAAATACATTTGATAACTACACAAAATTTATATTTCAAAAAACTGTTTCTCTTTCTAATTTTTTTTTTCATTTAAGTCAAATAACTATGTAATTACTTTGTAAAATTTCATCCTAAATGAAGGCTAATTTTCAATGCACACAAAAATAATTTAAAATACATATTTTTTTTTTAGCATGTCATAAATGAAACACAAATTTTAATACATGATGTTTGAAGTTCGATTGAAGCGTGAGACACGTTTCCATATTAAAGACTCATTTTTTTCTTTAAATGTTGCGTTGTCCAAATACATACAAACATAACAACCAAATAACAAATTATCCACTGAAAAAAAAAGACCAAATTGTCCTCCTTCATATGAAGTACGAGTCCTTCACTATTATTTTGCAACTTCTGTCCTAAATCCAAGTGGATGTTTGGCTCCAGCTCCACGTGTAGATGACCACATTTTGTGACATACGGTTACGAGTGTATATTACCATCTGCATGTTGGATGCTCTCATCTTCTGCAACATTTTTTTGTAGAAAAGTGAAATTTAGGAAATCTAGGAAATTTAGGCCCCAATTTATGAAAATGAGGTCAAACTAGCATAATATAAACTTTTTCTATTTTTAGGAAATTTCTAAATTTTTTGTGATTTTTAAAAAATTTTCCGATTTTTTTTAAAAGAAATTATTTTTTATCTTTATTAGGTTGAGAGAAAAGTGATGAGAAAATTGAAAGGAAAAAGTGAAAGATGTGAGATTTCATTACGTTTTGTGATTGTCAAAAGTGATTCTTTTTTCAGAACCAACTTTTTTTTTGTTCTGAATTTTGCTCTAAAACCGATTCTGATTCTCTAACTGATTCTGAGAACATAATCAGAATCAAAATTATTTTGGTTACCAAACATGATTCTCATTCTTTACTGTTCCAGAGAACAGAATCAGAGAATGAGAATGGTTACCATACGCAGCCTTCATCAAACCGTCCTCTTGTGCCCTTGCTTCCTAGTCCCCCCTCTCTCTCTCTCTCTTCAGCCCATGAAGACAAATTCTCTTTTTGCTTCTCGCTTTTTCCTTCCTTTTACAGGGTCATGGCTGATGTCTCTCCATCTCCGCACGTCGTGGGTCAAACTTGGAAAAGAATTGATTGGCCTCCTCTCTCTCCATTCTCAACGTGGAGAGTTCTACATTGTTGTTCTGGCCTCTGCCGTGAACCCTGTACGTTTATTTATAGTGGGGAGCTAAGGTTTACGCCCTTAGAGGGATGAATTATATTCAATTAAATCCCAATTTGGCCTTATTACTTAAAACTTTTGGCCAAAATGCTCCTCGATATCTTAGAACGATTTTTCCGTTGAATCAGCACAATTAATTTTGATTCATCGGACACTGATTTGATAAAACGCAAATGTTTATGCAATGCAAAAATTTAAACGAAACTACAAGAATATTTTATGAAAATGATTTAGATATTTTTTTAGAGATTAAAATCAGTCCCTAATTTTATGCAATTAATAATAAAATCAAATCAAAATCAAAATTTTGGTGTCATCATTTGTCACATGTTTGTGATAAAAAAATTAGTTTATGATAAATTTATCCTAGTTATACAGATTTAAGATTTTTTATGGTGGATAAATTTGTTATAAGTGTATTAATTTAAAATTTTGATAGTAAAAAAATAATTGGAGATTAATTTATAATATGTGTATCAGATTAAGGTTTTCTTGATATTAATTTAAATGATGTACGTGGCGTTCTTATAGCGCTACGTGGAGTCTTGTGAAGAAAAGGGGGGCCCAAAAAAACGAAAAAACAAAATAATCCACTCAATACACGTATTCACCAAAACCGTGTTCATTGTTTTGTTAGTACTGTGTTATCTCTTCTGTTCTGAGTCATCTCCTCCTTCCTTCCAACTCCTCTCTCTCTCGCTCGCCGCAGCGCCAGAGGAGGAACATGAAGATTATGGTGGCCGTCAAGCGCGTAGTGGACTACGCAGTCAAAATCCGAGTCAAACCCGACAAGGTACTTCTCTCTCTCTCTCTCTCTCTCTCTCTCTCTCTCTCTCTCTCTCTCTGTTTCTACTTCTTCTCCTCCTCCTCAATCGACCCAGTTTCTTAATCGCGTGAATCTCGCAGACCGGCGTGGAGACCCAGAACGTGAAGATGTCAATGAACCCATTCTGCGAGATCGCGCTCGAGGAGGCACTACGCATCAGGGAGTCGGGGCTGGCTTCGGAGGTCGTGGCCGCGAGCATCGGGCCCGCCCAATGCGTGGACACGCTGAGGACGGGGCTCGCGATGGGCGCGGACAGAGGGATCCACGTGGAGTTCAAGGACGGTTTGAATCCGCTGTCTGTTGCCAAGGTCTTGAGAGCGCTCGTGGAGGCCGAGAAGCCTGGGCTTGTCATTCTTGGCAAACAGGTTTTGGTTTCTTGCCCTCCTGTTTTGTTGCTGTTTAAAGATCGAGAGAATGTGGGAATTGAGAGATTGTGGGTGCTTGTTGAAGATGAAGGACTGTGCTAAAAGTTTGTATTATATTGAATTAGAAAAAATATGTTTTTGATAGATTGCTAGAATGACATGGTTCTGGGTAGGAAGATGGTCTCCTTTGAGACGATGATGTGTTGGATAGGAATGGGTCTAAGTCTAACGTCCATTTCAAATGTTCTCTTTTTCTGAGAGAGAGAAAGACAGAGAGAGAGAGAGAGAGAGGCTTTCGGGTTTTCCACAGGGTGTTCATACGAAAGGAAATTAGTCTGAGGCTTCAGTTGGTATTCTACAGTTTTTAGCTCGGTTCATGGAAGAGTGTCTGACAGACAACTTAGCAAGCCAAAGCTTCATTCTTCAGTTTTAGAAGACAACATCATGTCTGGAAAGCATTTTTGACCAACAAGTTCTTCGCTTTATCTAGAAATGTTGCTCTTATTTGTTTTGCTGAGGTCCTTTATGTCTGGAGTTCCTTTATGTTTTGGAGTTGGTTGGTTGGGCATTAATTTCTGAAAATTGGGATGCAATTCTCACTGCTTCATCTCGACTAAGTTGCAAAAATTAGAGATACCAAGTACTTCTCAGTCAATTGATATACTTTCTGTTGTTTTTGGATCAAAATTTGATTGTATATGATTTCCTGTTTAAATGACCAATTTAGAGTTGAATCTCAAGCCATTGACCTATTTGATTTAGTTCCTTCACTTTGTTCATAATGCTTTCCATTCTGTATGAGCTAATGATGTTGATTTGTGAGCAGGCCATTGATGATGACTGCAATCAAACAGGGCAAATGCTGGCAGGGCTGCTGAAATGGCCCCAAGGAACCTTTGCTTCTCAGGTAAGATTTGCTATAATTCTGATCCTTCATTCGGTTATGTAAAATTCCTAGGGCTTTGTCCCTTCAGTGCACATTAATCTTCAGGACTCCAATAGTAGAGGTGTCAAATGGGTGGGTCGGGTCGGGTTTAGGTCGGGTGGAATATGGTCCGGCCCATATTGACCCGTCTAACCCGTCTTGACCCATATTTAATGACCCATACCCGACCCGACCTGCAATTGACCTATACCCGACCTGACCCATTTTGATCCATATTATCTCATTTAACCTATTTTAGGCTCTTCACTTGCGTCTATTACTTGGCTAAAAACTTCACACCAAATAAAAAAGCAAATTAAACAATAAAAAATTTAAAAATAAAAAAATTTAAAAAAATCTGTAAATTGAAATGCTTATAAATAAATAAAAAAAGGCTGACTAAATACTTATAAATCGATCCAACATATGTAAGGAAAAACGCTAAAATAAGACGGTAGCAATAAAACAAAAAAAAAAGACAATTGCAACCTCATTTGTAATTGATCCATATGGAATAAAAGATTGACTAGTTTCCCACATATATAATCTCTAGTTACAAGAGCAAGTTTCAGCTGAGCACAAATTGAGAAGAGCTCCATGTCTCTCAAGTCTCTTGGACCTCTTGATAAGACATCCAGTGCTGTGATGCTTCAAAGTCACCTTCATAACGATCCATTTGCCCCATCCCAATCTCAACAAATATATCCAAAACCTTCTTCAGTAAAACGTAGCCAATTTGCTTTCCCTTTTGTTCTTCATCAATCTAATCAAAATTAAGAACAGTCATAACAACTAACGAGATTTCTAGAATTAAGAGACCACTTAAGGATCAGAGGGGATCGATACAATCATACCAGAGAGATAGTAGCTTTCGTGACTTTTGGATATAACTCCCTGTATACCTGAAAACATCTTCAGTGAAGTGCAATGAGATAACTGTCAACACATATGGAAAAAGTCAACATCATTAATCTGCAGTCAGCATAATTCAGGCATATCTGGACCATGAACTCTTCTATAGATGATCAGCAGAAAGAGGACATCACACATAAGAGGTCACAGGTGACATACCAGATCATGAAAGCAAGTCAGGCCAACTTCATTAAGGGGCGGCAATGATTATCGAGCAATGAAGTACCGGTCCAGATAATGGAAGAAATGAGATAGCCACCTAACCATCACCTTATGGTTTGCCCACCTTGTCACAAATTCTCTCAGCAGAAGCTCATCATGCTTCTCCCTCAATGAAGGTAATGCCTAAATCAAAGAAATACCATGAAGTTAATGGAAAAAGAATACTCGAGAACCCAAAGTACATGTTGTCCACAGTGAAAGTTATGCATTACAACATTGAAAGGGTTAATTATGAAACTTCTAAGCCTGATATTATCAGAGAAGGATGTCCATGTCACGAATACTACCATCTAACTTTCAACCGTCGGTGTGATCAAGCACTAAATGATAGTTTCTACCTCTTAACAGAAAGTTTTCATACAGCATTACAAAATGTCAATAAGGGCTTCGTAGGTACACTGATTCATTTGTTTTCTTCCATTAGAAAAAACGATAAATCAACCACAATAATTATATTAGACTCATAGAAAGGAACTATTTGGTGTGATAGAACACACTTCTTGGTGGATATTGTACATACCAACGAGTCTTAATTGTTTCTCATGTGCATTAAATCATGTGAGTAAACCAAGAGGAGAATGAGATTAAAAAAAAAAAAAGTACCTAATGCAAATAGTCTTCAAAGTTGACAATGAGAGACTCATCATTGAAATCTTCCTCAAGTGGAACTCCAAATAACCAATTTCTGGTGCACAGCTCCGCCTCTACACTTTCAGGTGAAAGAGAACTATGATATTTTTTTAGAATGCGTCCTCCAATGCTAAAGGCTGACTCTGAGGCAATGGAAGTGATAGGAATGCCCAAAATAAGCTGCCATTAATTTTCTTGGGCAAAAAGAAGGGTAAGAATGAATTTCCTATTTGTTTATGCAAAACCAATCTGTTCTATTCTGTTTCGTCCCAAAATTTCCTTTTCTTGCAATGGTGAGTTGATGAGCTGTTTTGGTTTAGCTGATGACCCAATTCCTACAAACCTGTCTTAAGTCATCCTTGGAGACATTCTCCAACAACTTGGGGCCCAAAGAAAAGAATCCTCGTCCTAAAGGACTATAGGCAACAATTCCAATGCCTAGCTCCCTGGTCACCATTTTAAGGAAGAGCAGTCAGAAGAAAACTGTTGTTAGCGCATGAACAAACTAACAGAGTGGTTTTTTACCTGCACGTGGGAATGATCTCTGCCTCCACATCTCTTGACCACAGAGACCACTCCAATTGCTCTGCAGTGATGGGATGAACAGCATGTGCTCTTCTGATTGTAGACATAGAGGCCTCGGATGATGTACTTGATTTTACCCTCTTCAACAAGCTTCTTAAGTTCTCCGATCTATGAATATTCACATGACAAAACAACAACAGTCAAGTTCCGAAGTGTTAAGCTCCCAAAAATCATGCACATCATTAGCTTTTACCGTGTCCTGATCCTTGAATAGTTTGTGTTCCCTGACTTTTCAAACATTACATCATGGCTAGGTATTTCTTAGCAAATATTAATCAATCTTCACAAGGCATTAAGTTAATGGAACAACTTTCAATGTGATCCTTTATATAAATCAGGATGAACCCCATAGCACTTTCATCTCAAAGGAAGATTTCAAATAATTTTCATGCTTTTCATCCCTTAACTTGTAGAAGGTGCCCACAAAACAAAAACCCAGCCAGCCACTAAATTCCACAACCTCTTTAACAACACTTTGCTGCATCTTGAACTCTGCTATCAACTGAACTTAAGCCTCATTTAACAATAGCTTATAGGTCAAAAGGCAAGGAAATAGCTCATTTCTGCCACAAAAGCCAATAAAATTTTAACATGTCGGTGCATGATCAACACCAATCTAGTCAGCAAATGATTATATGGCTCACAGAAAGTCTCAAGAGAGGCAAAGGTTTAATGAGGATCCGTACAGTGACTTCGATGGGGACGCGAGTGTCAATACGGTGTTGGTAGTAGAGGTCGATGCAATCGATGGCGAGCCTCTTCAAGTTGGCCTCGCAAGCTACCTCACGTACGCCGGATCGCCCTTGATCTCCCTCTTCCCGTCCTCGAAGCTGATTCCAAACTTGGTCTCCAATTCCACCTTTTGTCTTGCCCCTCCCTTCAGTACCTGCTCAAAATCGACACCAAATCAACACAAGAGAACCCCCAAATGTCTCCATGGGGCGGACAGACCCGGCGGGGACGACGATCGCCGATCATAGAGGCGCGGGATGAAGTTGGCTTAGCGGGATCGGATTGCGAACGAAACCCTCCTCTTCTATGGGATAGAGAGAGCAAGCGTTGGGTCTAACTGCAAAGCTTGTTGCCTTGTTGGGTCGAAAATGGGTAAAAAGTGGGTCCAAAATGGGTTTCACGTGTGGCCCATATTTGACCCATTTAATTTTACTTCAATATTTTGAACCCATTTTTAGAGGCTCTCTAAAAATTAGTAACCCATATAAGACCCATTTTATACAAAAAATGGGTCAAATATGGGTCTACGACCCATATTGACGGCTCTATCCAATAGTCCTTTTTTTCAGAAATAGTCTCATTTCTCTTGTTTCCACACTTTCTTTCGTGTGCCCCCATCTGCTGTGTGTAAGTGTTTAATTCGTGTCAGCGAGGGAGGGGTTTAAGGTCACTAATGTATCCATCTTTTGAATTTCTTGCAATGTGCCTTCACCAGTCAATCTTTTAGTTCTAGAGGGATCTACGACTCTAGGTTATTATGTAACAGTCAATTGAACTGTAACCTCCGGCTCAACAAAGTCTGGTCACAGGATATGAATCTTTTCATTGCCTTGAAACTTGCCTTTGGCAGTTAATCTTTTAGGTCTAGAGGGGGTTAATTTGTCTTCTGTTTTGAATGCTCCCATTTGTCGTCCTTATTTTAATTTCTGGTATTGATTTTTCTTTTTTGGGATTTTTTTTTTCCTTTTGTAAGTTTGTGGCCCATACCATCCTCTTTCAGCTGATGACAATTAACTCTTTCTCTTGGGGTTTGGCAAGAAGAAAGATATATATAACGTTATGCAGGAGTTGATATAGTTTACACTTCAGTTGATAAGATGTCTTGAGTATGCTGATACTTGATTTCGGCCAGAGTTACATCTCCTATTGGTGTTTATCCAGATTTGAACACATCTTTCTTATGTTCTCTTGCCGTCTGTCCTTACGCACGCTTGCATTTTGGTGCTTTTTCATGGTTGATGATTTGTGTCTACCCTTTTAGTAGGTTACCCTGGACAAAGAAAAGCAGGTTGCGACTGTGGATAGGGAAGTGGATGGTGGCATCGAGACCGTGCTTTTGGACTTGCCAGCAGTCATTACGTGAGAGCGACGTTTTTGTTGCACTTTTTAGTCTTTTTTTTTAATCTTGAGAAATTAGAAGGTGTTCTCTGAGCATGGTGTCCTTCTCTACCCTGACCAATGACCATGTGAGATTTCCTCGTTTTCTTTCAAGACGAAAAAATTCCCGTGCGGAGATCAGTCTGGGTGGATGGAAAATTTTCATGCTTTAGGAGCTCCCATAAGTCTGCCAATTTAATATTTAGCTTGGTAACTGCAATGTTTAAATGTCATTTTTCAATTAGTATATATATTACCAACTCAATGGTTTGGTTTCTGCGCATTCGATGAGAACCATACAACCCCAGGAAAGCAAGGACCTGCAAAATCATCTTTTGTTTACTCTTAACTTATTGAGATAGGGGTTGCAAACTTTTTTCTAGTTTTGCGGCTAGATTGTTATTGCAATAGAAGTTATAACATGTGAAATTGCGAGTCTATGAACCAATAGCTTTCTTCTTGATTGTGGCCTTGGCCTTTTTTGCACTACATACGTATGCTCAGTCTCCCGTCGTCAGCAACCTTTGAATCATGTGTCTGATGCAGGACCGACTTGAGACTGAACCAGCCAAGGTATGCAACGCTCCCCAATATCATGAAAGCGAAATCCAAGGTCATAAAGAAGTATACCCCAGCAGATTTGAATGTCGAGATCAAGTCCGATCTGGAGGTCCTTCAAGTGACGGAGCCTCCCAAGAGGAAAGCCGGTGTCGTCGTCTCCTCTGTCGATGAGCTAATCGACAAGCTGAAGAACGAAGCTCGCGTCATCTGATCCCTTCCCATATGTCTAGTTTAACAGCGTCTGTAGTTATTCTAACGAAATGTCGGAACAACCTTCATGAAAGGAGCGTCAACATGTAATGTTGATCTGTTCATTGGATGATGCCTCCAATTTAATAAAAGATCAATCTTTGGTATCCAATGAATGCAAAAATAGCCTGGCTCGGCTTGTTTCCATTGCTCTGGTCTACAATCCGTGGAAACAAATCAAGTTGCTGATTGGATCGTGTAGGCCCGTCGAAGAAAAGCCCTTTCGAACTCTTATTTATCTTTTTTATTAAGTTAATCAATGAAAGGTGACGGTCTGAATCTGACAGAAACAAAAAAAAAAAAAAAAGGGAAATCTGAAGAGAATCTGAAATTGTTATCCTTTCATTGCTTCTTCCAAAGACACCCCACACGTGCATTTGTTCGCCATTTGAAGGCGCCACGTGGCGGGACCACATCATCGGTTCTTCCACGTGGCGCTACCAGACTGGTCCATCTCCAAGATAAAAAAACAAAATTGAGTGCCTCTTTGACCGAACAGAAGGAAAATTGACGGAACAAAACAAAAGGATTGCCCAAGCTCTTAAACAATCATTGCGAAGACCAATTTGTTGCTCCTCAGCTCAGGCATGGATTCGACGGTGCTCGGGCTCGGGGACGATCCGGGCTGTTGGGATTTCCTCGATTGCGCCTCCCTTTTCGGCGACGCTCCTCCCTCCACTCCTTCGCCTTGGCCTCCCACAATCCCAGGTACCGAGTTCGATTCCTCCGTGTCTAGGGTTCCGAGCTTCACTTCCCCCCGCGTGCTCGCGTGCGTGTTTTCATGGCTGCTGAAAGCGTTTCCATTGATCGATTTTGATTGATTTTCTTCCGTTGGCGGTTCCTGGTTGCAGCGCCGCCGAAGCCGCCGCCGCGGGCGTCCATTTTCCGGCGGGCGGCGTGGCGCCGGCGGGAGACGAGCTCGGCGGAAAGCAATGCCCCCGGAAGAGGTATTTCATCTTCTGTTGAGTTTCGCTGTTTCGAGTAGTTGTGTAGCTCGTCGTTGTTGAGAGTGGGTACGTGGTGAAAATCACTGCATTGGATTGGACCTGTGTTTTCTCGGAGGTTATCGGCTTTTCGCTTTGAGTGTCTGATGAAATTAGCCTCCTTTTCTTTTTTTTTTGAATTAGTGATTCCTTTTTTCTTTTCACTCTTAGGGTGTTTGTTGATTGCCTGGTAGTTTTCGTCTTCCAGTTGGGTTACGGTAATTGTTCACCTTTATCTGATCTGCAGGGGACGCAATGATGCGAGCAACCAGCCACGCACAAAAGCTTGCCGCGAGAAGTTGCGGAGGGAGAGACTAAATGACAGGTTTCACTTCAATTGTTATGTGTGATTGCCTGTATTCGTTGATGTACTTCGCTGAAAAGCTATATCTTCTGCTATTATTATGTGTTGGCGTTGGTGTTTTATGTGCAATGATGGACTTCTCTGATATCTCTGCGACAGTCGAGCCATTTTAAATCTCCTCTTTCGTTTATGGATTGCGTGGTATGTGTTGATGGTCTAAAGAATGCTGAGATTTTTAGTTGGATATGTATGTATCTATTACAGAACTTGGGTATTCAGTGAGGATTTTAGTATTTTACTCAATTTTCATGCCGGATAGAAGCAATAATTTGCCCACTGTGTTCAATGCACCCT
Organism: Psidium friedrichsthalianum; assembly: GCA_019149425.1. Lineage (NCBI taxonomy): Eukaryota > Viridiplantae > Streptophyta > Magnoliopsida > Myrtales > Myrtaceae > Psidium > Psidium friedrichsthalianum. Next base: position 14,857 of record JAGVVM010013280.1, read on the forward strand.
TTTAGGGTAATATTGCATCTCCCTCTCTTCTTCCATCCATTTTATGTATTTGATTCAAAGATATACATGGCAATGGTGTGCAGATTTGTAGACTTGAGCTCTATCTTGGAACCTGGAAGATCAATCAAAACTGAAAAACCGGCCATACTCGATGATGCTATTAGAGTTTTGACCCAGCTTAGAGCTGAGTCTGAGGAGCTCAAAGAAACTAATGAAAAGCTGCAAGAAGAATAAAATGCCTGAAGGTTGGTCTGAAAATTTCTGGAAGGGTCAGCTTTTTATTTAGCATGGAACAGCAATGATCCTTAATCCGTGTCTATTCTGTTTCTCGTTATGTTTTTGTTATCCATGCTTGTTGTGGATCTTAGAATAGGGGCATATGCAATTTTCTAAAGGGTGCAATCAGGGCAAATTAATTCTTGACCTTTATGGCTAAATTGATAAATAGAAGCTCCTCAATGAATAACCAAGCAGTCAGTTCAGTTACTATCTCAACTGGTATCAGCGCGTAGACTGAACTGAAACCCTAATCCTAATTTTTCTAATTTCTCTCTCTCTCTCTCTCTCTCTTCTCTCAAACCCAGTCCTTCCCACCTTCTGACTTTGCCACACAGATAATAGCACTAATGAGGTGATTTTTGAATCTAGTGTCGCCGAAACCCACCTCTTGAGATAAATTAAAGTTTCTTGCAATATGCGATAGGGGGCAACCTCTTCTGCGATTTTTTGGGTCTTCTTGTTTGAGATGTTTTGTGCCGTTGCCGCTGGACTATCCTCTCGTGTTTGAAAGACCAAAGTACTGCAGTTCGTGGACACCATATATATTTTTCAGTCTTTGGGAAAAAATCAGAATTATCGAATTTTTTCAGGTTTTCAAAACCCTGGAAAAATTCGATTTTTTCCTTCCCTTGATCTGATTTGGTTTTTCTTGGAGGACAACTTCAACCTATTACCGAAGGCTTCCATCAAAAATTTGGCTTTTTTGGCAATTGGTGGTGGTTTGATTTCTCCCTCCACGTTTACACTCTTCAAGTCGAATTTGAGACATAATGTGTCTGAGGATTTCAACTGTGAGCTCTGGACCTCAGGGGATGGCCGATAGATTATTATTAATTTTGCTGCGAGCCTGTGAAAGCGTGACGGTACAAAATAATTGTATGTCTAGATCGGGCATTCCTTGACATCGCAGGCGAGGGACTTAGGGACTATCAAACGACGCACTTCTGACACGAGGCCAGCCGAATCAGGTACACTACTAGGAAAGTGGATCCCGGAACGAAGCTTGATAAGCTATTTTGATTAAACTCAATGCAGTCACATATTGCAAAGGGATATTTGCTCTTGATACTGCGGCACTATTTGGCTCGGCCTGCCAAGGGATACTTATGGTCAAACTGGGCAATGATGCGCAGGTGGTCCTATCAAATTCGAAAAAGGGTTCATGACACCACTCAAAAGGAGGAGGAACTATATCTCAATACTATCAGCCTGAGCTTCGAAGGTTATGGCAAGAGATAGCTAATCCATGCTGATTATATCAACCAATGATGCGGATGTAACGCTGCCCTACAAGAGGCAGTGGACAAGATCAGAGTTTATGATCTAATTGGGAAGGACAAATATTGAATATGATCATGTACGTGTTCAAGACTTAGCGGTATCCATTCCCTACCGGAAAGCCTCATTCCTAGTTCACCTTAGAAAACCTCGTACAGCAAGCTTCCATCCCTACTTCTGAACACTGTGCTCTACAAACTAGCACGACACACCACCAAATCTTATTCCACCTTTTCCACTGTGAAAGATACATTACATGTTGACGCTCCTTTCATGAAGTTTGTTCCGACTTTCGTTAGAATAACTACAGACGCTGTTAAACTAGACATATGGGAAGGGATCAGATGACGCGAGCTTCGTTCTTCAGCTTGTCGATTAGCTCATCGAGAGGAGACGACGACACCGGCTTTCCTCTTGGGAGGCTCCGTCACTTGAGGAACTCCAGATCGGACTTGATCTCGACATTCAAATCTGCTGGGGTATACTTCTTTATGACCTTGGATTTCGCTTTCATGATTTGGGGAGCGTTGCATACCTTGGCTGGTTCAGTCTCAAGTCGGTCCTGCATCAGACACATGATTCAAAGTTGCTGACGACGTGATACGTATGTAGTGCAAAAGGCCAGGCCACATCAAGAAGAAAGCTATTGGTTCATAGACCGCATTTCACATTTCATATGTTGTAATGCAATACAATCTAGCGCAAACTAAAAAAGTTTGCAACCCTATCTCATAAGTTAAGAGTAAACAAAAGATGATTTTGCAGGTCCTTGCTTTCCTGGGGTTGTATGGTTCTCATCGAATGCGCAGAACAAACCATTGTTGGTATATATATCTAATTGAAAAATGACATTTAAACATTGCAGTTACCAAGCTAAATTAATTGGCGACTTATGGGAGCTCCAAAGCATGAAAATTTTCCATCCACCAGACTGATCTCCGCACGGAATTTTTTCGTCTTGAAGAAAACGAGGAAATCTCACATGGTCATTGGTCAGGGTAGAGGACAACCGCTGCTCAGAGAACACTTCTAATTTCTCAGATTAAAAAGAAAAGCTAAAAAGTGCAACAAAAACGGCGCTCTCACTCTGACTGCTGGCAAGTCCAAAAGCACGGTCTCGATGCCACCTCCACTTCCCTATCCACAGTCCAACCTGCTTTTCTTGTGCCAGGTAACCTACTAAAAGGTAGACACAAATCATCAACCATGAAAGCACCAAATGCAGCGTGCGTAAGGACAGACGGCAAGAGAACATAAGAAAGATGTGTTCATCTGGATAAACACCAATAGGAGATGTAACTCTGGCCGAAATCAGTATCAGCATACTCAAGACATCTTATCAACTGAAGTGTAACTATATCAACTCCTGCATAACGTTATTATATCTTTCTTCTTGCCAAACCCCAAGAGAGAGTTAATTGTCATCAGCTGAAAGAGGATGGTATGGGCCAAACTTACAAAAGGAAAAAAAAATCCCAAAAAAGAAAATCCAGACCAGAATTAAATAGGACGACAATGGGAGCATTCAAACAGAAGACAAATTAACCCCCTCTAGACCTAAAAGATTAACTGCCAAGGCAAGTTTCAAGGCATGAAAGATTCATATCCTGTGACCAGACTTTGTTGACCGAGGTTACAGTTCAATTGACTGTTACATATAACCTAGAGTCGTAGATCCCTCTAGACATAAAAGATTGACTGGTGAAGGCACATTGCAAGAAATTCAAAGATGGATACTTAGTGACCTTAAACCCCTCCCTCGCTGACACGAATTAAACACTTACACACAGCAATGGGGCACACGAAAGAAAGGTGGAAACAGAGATGAGACTATTTCTGAAAAAGGACTATTGGATGAGCCGTCAATATGGGTCGTAGACCCATATTTGACCCATTTTGTGGAATAAAATGGGTCTATTATATGGGTTACTAATTTTTGAGAGTCTAAAATGGGTTCAAAATATTGTAAGTAAATGGGTCAAATATTGGGCCAAAGTGAAACCCCTTTGGACCACTTTTTACCCATTTTCCGACAACAAGGCAACAGCTTTGCAGTTGAAATTAACTTGCTATCTCTATCCAGCATAGAGGAGGGGTTTCGTTCGCATCCGATCCCGCTAGCCAAGATCCCGCGCCCTCTATGATGAGGCGATTCGTCGTCCCCGCCGGTCTGTCCGCCCTGGGAGACATTTGGGGGTTCTCTGTGTTTGATTTGGTGTCGATTTTGAGCAGGCACTGAAGGGAGGGGCAAGAAAAGGTGGATTGGAGACCAAGTTTGGAATCAGCTTCAGGACGGGAAGGAGATCAGGGCGATCCGGCGTACGTGAGGTAGCTTGCGAGGCACAATTGAAGAGGCTCGCCATCGATTGCATCGACCTCTACTACCAACAGTATTGACACTCGCGTCCCATCGAAGTCACTGTACGGATATCTAATTCTTTGCCTCTCTTGAGACTTTCTGTGAGCCATATAATTTTTGCTACTATGATGGGGTTTGATCATGCACCGACATGTTAAAATTTTATTGGCTTTTGTGGCAGAAATGAGCTATTTCCTTGCCTTTTGACCTATAGCTATTGTTAAATGAGGCTTAGTTCAGTTGATAGCAGAGTTCAAGATGCGCAAGTGTTGTTAAAGAGGTTGTGGAATTAGTGGCTGGCTGGGTTTTTTGTTTTGTGGGCACCTTCTACAAGTAAGGGATGAAAAGCATGAAATTATTTGAATCTTCCTTTGAGATGAAGTGCTAGGGGTTCATCCTGATTTATATAAGGATCACATTGAAAGTTGTTCCATTAACTTAATGCCTTGTGAAGATTGATTAATATTTGCTAAGAAATACCTAGCATGATGTAATGTTTGAAAGTCGGGACACAAACTATTCAAGGATCAGGACACGGTAAATCTAATGATGTGCATGATTTTTGGGAGCTTAACACTTCGGACTTGACTGTTGTTGTTTTGTCATGTGATATTCATAGATCGGAGAACTTAAGAAGCTTGTTGAAGAGGGTAAAATCAGTACATCATCCGAGGCCTCTATGTCTACATTCAGAAGAGCACATGCTGTTCATCCCATCACTGCAGCAATTGGAGTGGTCTCTGTGGTCAGAGATGTGGAGGCAGATCATTCCCACGTGCAGGTAAAAACCCACTCTGTTAGTTTGTTCATGCGCTAACAACATTTTCTTCTGACTGCTCTTCCTTAAAATGGTGCCAGGGAGCTAGGCATTGAATTGTTGCCTATAGTCCTTTAGGACGAGGATTCTTTTCTTTGGCCCCAAGTTGTTGAGAATGTCTCCAGGATGACTTAAGACAGGTTTGTAGGAATTGGGTCATCAGCTAAACCAAAAGCTCATCAACTCACCATTGCAAAAAGGAAATTTTGGGACGAAACAGAATAGAACAGATTGGTTTTGCATAAACAAATAGGAATTCATTCTTACCCTTCTTTTGCCCAGAAAATTAATGGCGCTTATTTTGGGCATTCCTATCACTTCCATTGCCTCAGAGTCAGCCTTTAGCATTGGAGGACGCATTCTAAAAAATATCATAGTTCTCTTTCACCTGAAGTGTAGAGGCGGAGCTGTGCACCCAAATTGGTTATTTGGAGTTCCACTTGAGGAAGATTTCAATGATGAGTCTCTCATTGTCAACTTTGAAGACTATTTGCATTAGGTACTTTTTTTTTTTTTTTATCTCATTCTCCTCTTGGTTTACTCACATGATTTAATGCACATGAGAAACAATTAAGACTCGTTGGTATGTACAATATCCACCAGAAGTGTGTTCTATCACACCAATTGTTTTCCTTTCTATGAGTCTAATATAATTATTGTGGTTGATTTATCGTTTTTTCTAATGGAAGAAACAAATGAATCAGTGTACCTACGAAGCCCTTATTGACATTTTGTAATGCTGTATGAAAACTTCTGTTAAGAGGTAGAAACTATCATTTAGTGCTTGTCATCACACCGACGTTGAAAGTTAGATGGTAGTATTCGGACATGGACATCCTTCTCTGATAATATCAGGCTAGAAGTTTCATAATTACCCTTTCATGTTGTAATGCATAACTTTCACTGTGGACAACATGTACTTTGGGTTCTTCGAGTATTTTCTTTTCAGTAAGAAATTAACTCATGTATTCC
>JAGVVM010013283.1:0-10187 GCA_019149425.1 Psidium friedrichsthalianum
CACGCTAGCATGCGCTGTTCCGCCCGTGCGTTCGATTCTCAGTTTGCGTCGGCGAGCGACGTGTTTTGGCCGGATGGGACTGTCGTCGGGAGGTGGAGACCCGGGTCATGAACCACCCGTACGGGCGGCAGTGGGCCGATGGTGGGTATGCGGTATATTGGGGCCCTGATTGCCTCGAGTTTTCGAACCTGAGGAGGTGGCTTCCCGACGGCGTGTTTCGTCCGGAGAGCCTGTAACAAGTGCCCGGAGTTCGGCGCAGGCAGGCCCTCGGCTTGTTTGGGCAAGAGATTTGCTGTGTGGAGATGAAGAGGCGTGGCGCTCTGGCGGTTGGGGTCGGAGTTCGAATTCGAGTGGTGGCAAGGCCCGACGTGGGCCCGGTTTCTCATCTGGTCTCACCGCCACCATGAGCGGCGGCTTTGCCGGTGATTGTTCGGGAGAGGGGTGCCTCATCAAGGTCGCCGCTGTGGGTCGTTGATGGTAGTTGCGTCGTCACAAATTAACCTGCTTGTGGTACTCGACAAAAAAAACACAATTGGAAGTAGATTGAGGGTGTGACGTAAACGAAGTTAAGTCTAACCATTGTGGAGCATGATCGCAAACGTGGGTATATAAAGTTAAGTTGGGGTGTCCTATCGTTATGGTTAATTTCTTTTTCTTTTCCATTCCTCATGTACATTGGAACCTGCATTAGCGAGAGATTTAATTAAACTTGGTCTTTTAAGATTTTTCTTTTAATTCCATTTGCAATTTGAGAAAAATAACGGAAAAAAAAAACATACAACCAACTTGGTCAAAATGCAAGGTTCTAAATTTTTAATTTGTTCAATGTGATCCTCAACTTTACCTAAATATGCAATATGATTTTTAAATTTTTATTTTATTCAATGTGATCCATGAACTTTATGTGCACATTCAATTTACTTCCTGAACTATATGAAATATCAAATATTATCTCTAAATAGAAAATAATAAAAAATAAATAAACATGCTCATTGGAGTAGTGTACTTTAACCTAGAAATCCTCTAATGCTTGTCATACCACGAATTAAAAAGATAAAAAAAAAAAATATGGGTGGGGGGGAAGCGAGAGAGGGATACAAAGCCTCTCGCCAACTAAATCGGTGTCTCTGTCAAATTAATTGCCAGGGACAATGTGGGGGCTCAACGCACCACGATTGGATTTTAATTCGGCACTTTTTCTATGTACATATCAAAATACTAAGTTACGCCTTTTTCTAAACTGCCCGGTCCGTCCAAATTGCAAGCGAAAACGAAGGCGATAACTTCTTTCTAAATTATTACCGCGGGAATTTTGGTAGTAAATTGCGTGCGCGTATAGTGGAGCTCGCTCATAGTGCATGGATATTTTTTTAGCGCAAAGAGCTCGTTCATTATGAACTAAATCGATCTTCGGATCTAAGTGGATCGGATTGGAATTTGGAAGTTTCATGATAAGGCTGCCTTTTGTGCTTGTAAATTTTTTTAATTTTGGATACGATCTGTGATGGCTTCATAAGGGAGGCTCGTGGAGTTTGTGAAGTCAGCTCCGATATGATTAGTCCATTAAAAACTATAGAAAAGTAGTCCACCTTGTTAATGGTCTCACTCCCTTCTTTAAATTAGTAATTTGTTCGTAGACGTTTTCGTTCGCAAGACGGTTCGTTTGATGGCTTTTATTGACATCGCTGATGTTTACTTTCTGATAAGTCATGGTAGATGATGCTTTTGTTAACATAAAAAGAAAGTGCTATCATACCGTCCACCCGGTGGTGGAGTCCGGATTCCACGATATGTGGTTTGAACTATATATAATAAAATATAGGATTAATATCACACCAAATCTTAAATCGGTACATTTATAATAAATTTACTTCAAATTATTTTTTTGACCATTAAAAGCCATAAACTAGTACACATATGAAAAATTTACCATGAACTATTTTTTTTCCACAAAAAATCTCAAATTGATACACGTATAGCAAATTTGTGCCGAACTAATACACTTGTGATAAATTTACCATTCGTTAGCTTTCCGTTGATTTTTGCCATCAAATTATTGAGTTGGATGACACATGGTAGTTACGAGTGTATCGATTTGGAGATTTTGCCCTTTGTTTATCATAAATGTGTCAATTTAGGTTTTTTTTTTGTGATATTTCACAATTTGACAAAACTAACGAAAGGTAAATTTATCACATATGTATAAGTTTAGAATTTTTGATAGTCAAAAAACTTAATTTGGAGTAAATTTGTCACAATTGTACCAGTTTAGATTTTCTGTATTAAAAAAATAACTTATAATAAATTTATCACATGTGTATCAATTTGAAATTTATTGTGGTCAAAATAATAATTTGGAGTAAATTTATCACATGTGTACTAATTTAGGATTTTTGTGATAAAAAATAGTTTATGATAAATTTGTCATGTGTGTACCAGTTTCAGACTTTTCGTGATATTAAATTTAAAATATATTTATAGTTTTCAGGCCATTTTTTAAGATTGATATAGCAACGTCAAACTCTTCTTTGAAATATTGTTCACTTCAAACTCCTTATTTAAGAAAATAAAAGGTCCACTTCAAGTCTTTATTTGTGAAAATAAGGACATTTCATACCCTTATTTGGAATTTGAGCACTCTCTAGGCAACTTCTCTTATTACATTAGTAAGAGATCCCATTTACTATTGGGCTTGGAAAAGGTCGAGTATTACTTTTGTTGTTTGTTTTAATACCAATGAAAACTTTTGATATTAAAGTGAGGGTTGTACGAAAATTGTGACACTTTTAATAGCTTTTTCAAATAAGATATTAATTCATATGTGGCTTCTTTAACTAAAAAGAAAATGAACCCAACGTGGATTGTGACATGGCCTTTCTATATCTAAACGACACCAAATCTTCTTCAAATTGAAACTCTTTCTCAAATAAACAAATCTCTCTATGTTGACGCTTCTTCTCCCTTGCCTCTCCTCCCCTCATAAGCATGCTTTTCGGCTTCAACGATGACCCCACTTCCTCTCCCTACCACCGTTGCATCGACACCGTCCTAGACCCCAACAGTTCTGGCCTATTATCCTGGGTTTTCAGCCTCTTTGCCCCAATGGGGACCTCATGAGCTCGATTTTCGCTGTCGATCGGCTCGGTCTCGTGAAGTTCATGTTCCCAATCGAGCGGCTGTTGGAGTGGGCTCGCTTCATGCTCGACAACGCCAAGGACCACCGTGTTGACTGAATTGTGCTCTCTATATCGGTCAAAATTGCCTTATGAATTAGGGTTTGAAGAATTTGGGGAAATTGCCTGATTTGTCCGAATTAGGGGTTTATATTTGGGAAAAAAAATGTTGGACCGTATCGTTTAGAGCCACTTTTGTGTTACGGTAATCGACAGAGTTGTTTAAGGGTCTATAGAGTACACGTCAATATGACTCTTTTACAGTAGAAAAAGACATTATTAGAAAGATAAATCTTGGGCCCGCGACGTAACCCGCATCGCATAAAAGTCATATCTCCCGGAGTAAAACTACATTAATGTTGTCTGGACTGATTCTACTGAATCGAAAGTACGAGACGTTGAAGAACATTAGAACAGATTTGGTGCATCCTTCGCTGGAACCAATTCCGACTCAGCTCCATGACACGATTCCTTCTTAGTTATGTCGGTCTCACAGCATTCATCGGTGTCCAAGTCTTGAAAAGGCAAAGCTTAATTGCTTATATTAATATAATTCTCTTTAAGCAGCACTAAGCATATTTTCGGCAAAAGCATCACGGCCGCTGACGAGGACGACCATCAACTTTGGGAACACTAACTAGTGTGCTCGTACTGAACCACATGTCAGGAATCTGTACGAGGAAAAACGTTCTTGTACGAAGTTTAGCCATGGTTGGTTTTATGTTTATCGTGCTTTTTATGGTGAGTGGTAGAGAATTGCCTTGTCTACCTTTGCTTGTTTCACATGTTGTAAATGTGATTTGGTGAACACTTAGGTGATTAATCGGCTAGTTACTCTCCATGAACACTTCTTGCCCAATGAACGAACATCATTCCGACATTTCCATCAGTCTCGGAACTCAAATCCTACGGAAAACTACCGAAAAAAAGTCTTAAATCTATTGCAATTATGTCTATACAGTCATAAACCTCATTTTTTTTTGTTAATTGAATCCTAAACCTTTAATATTTGTGCTAATTCAACATATCCGCCCCATTTTGGACCGCAACCATTGACATGGACACCAATCATCTCACGTGGCGCAAATGGCGAAAACAGGATAATTTTAATAATATTTTAATATTTTTTCAAATTATTTATTTTCTTTTTCCTTTTCTTCCCTTCTTTCTCTAGTTGGTCGCTAGACCTTGACGACCAGCCAGAGGTTAGGGCTGGCATCGAATTTGTCGGCCACTAGCAAGGTCAGCGCTAGCATACTGATGGTCTGCCTTGCTCGCCCCTGGCAAGAAGGGGAAAGAAAGAAAGAAAGAAAGAGAAAGGAAATAAAAAATAAAAAAATATATTATCAAATTTGCTAACGTCAATATTTCAGTCACGCCATGGGAGACTACCAGAGTTTATGTTAGCGATTTCTAGTCAAAATTTGCCGGATGGACTGAATTGTCAGCACAAATGTAAAATATTTAGGACTTAATTGGCACAAAAAAAGATATTAGAGACTGAATGGACACGATTGCAATAGATTGGAGTCTATGATTCGATGTCTACAAACACGAACATCATCCACATTTGCTCGGTTTAAGTTTGTATGCGGGGATGACATCTGCACCCGCGTAGTCTACCAATAAGAAGACTAGTCGGAGAAAGCTTTTGTGGCCATTGGGAATGGAGGAACACATGGACTGAAGGAAGCTTGATGCTACTCTTTCATTTTCACGTGGGAGAGCAAAGGAGGGAAAGATGAAAGGAGCCTTGTGCTGCCAACATCTACCGAACACGTTTTGCACGTGCATAGGGCAGCGTTAAGACATTGTCGCCAATATGTCCGGAGAGATGCTCCGTCTGCGGCTATATTTAGTCCATCGTGACATTGGTGGTGGCCAATTAGCAAGAAAGACCCACCAAAGGACGATCAGGCATTTCATGCACCGCCTAATTGATGACCACGCACCCACCATCCGAAACGAGAAAACACGAACCACAAGAACAGGCGAGGCAAGAAGCATGAAAACGACGTGGCATTTGTTTCCTTCGTCTGTTTGCACACACAAAAACAACCAAGTCAATGATACATGGCCATGGCAATTGTTTCTGTACAATCTTATTGAAGTTTGTCAACTTCCTTCTTTCATCGATAGCAACATATGCCTAACTATTTTCGTAAGCGATAAAAAAAATTTCATTTATTAAATTTGTAAGCAAAATAAACGATATTTTTAAGAATTTGTGAGTGTTCATCCATTCTCATTTATGGAAATCGATTCATCCGGAAAAATCGCCGTTATGTGGGTTGCATTAGACCAAGAAACAAGCTTCCAAATGCTTATGAAGTTGCCAAGCAAGTGACATTACGATGGACTGTCCTTGTAAGTAATTACATAGACTTAGTCTAATAGATTCGTGATGGGTTTTGCATAGACTATTTTTATTGGAGTGCATGGGGCTTACCGTGGACACCCATGTAGGGAACCACACCCCACGCCCACTATTAGTAACTGCTAAGCAGTTATTCACGTTCGGTTTTATTATGAAAATATACGTTCTTTTCTTTTGAATAGAATTGAGATATATATATCTCTCTCCTCTCACATCAGTTATCAACAAAAGGAGAACGACGATAGACGACGCTTCCATTCTTCACTGTTAAACTGCGATCGAAGTGTGGAATCTTTTCGAATTGCGAAGTGACTCTTAATCTATGGCAATTACGATACATCTCTTGTATGATGCGTCATTGATCAGTGATGCAAGTTAGATTAGGACATGTTCTTCCGCATGTGTTTGTTGAGAAATAAGGAATCTATTTCCCCTTCATTGGTATCAGAGCCCACTAACTTGCTTTTCCTTATTGCATAACCTTGTTTGCATTGATTTTCTCATCGAATTTGAAAATTCTTCGACACAAATTTTCGAAGTTACTATTGATGAGGTTTTCTTGTCTTAAATGAAAGAATTTTTTTTTCATTCGATCGATTTGAAGTGCTCGTCGATACCAAAATTTTGATATATTATAGGTCTTGAATGGAGGTCGGATATGGCCGCGGTAGTAGTCGGAAGTCGCTGGTCATCGACGGCGATTTCGCAAAAAAAAAAAAAGGGTGGTCGAGGCCACGGGCACGCGGCCCAGGTCACGGGCACGCAACCCAGGCCACGAGCACGTGGCCCGAGCCATCGGGACAGTTTGACCATTGACCGTTGACCATTTGACCGTTGACCCATTGACCCATTGACTCCCCCATAAAAAGGTCAACCTAGAGGTACTTATATGTTTTTGCTTTGCGTGTTTTTTTATTACGATATGTTCGTAATTATTCTATAATGATAGATTTTAGTAATCCATATTGTTCCACATTTGTTGCAGGAATAATGTCATCGAGACCAAGACCTAGTACAGAATGGTATGCGCATAAAGTGAAAGCATCTATAAGGAGAGGTACTTGTCGACTAAGGTGAGCACTTAATATGAAGATTGAGGAGTAGCACACTTATAGATGGGATAATAATAATGATATTATATCTCATATGAGGACGGTCAACGATATAATCCAAGAGATCATATGAAAAAGGGCAAAAAAGGAATGCTGAAAATGCGTTTTATGCACTAAGGAACATCATGCCCGAGGAATGACATGGAATGATGAATCGCATATGGTTTGATCATATCACCTATAAGGAGTTCGTGCTTCATTTCTTGAGCGAGTTTATAAGGGTTGGGGGTGACGAAGACATCGTCGCTAAAAATGAATGAGTCTTAGCGCAGACAGAATATATCTTGGCATAAAACCAAGAATTTCCTGAAGGGTTTTCCAACAATACCTATTTGGATATCTGATTTGATTAAAAATTCTCCTGAAGACCTTACGGATTCCTTTTCTTGTATGATGAAGTGTATATGGGTTCATCGTCTTACTAACAATAGGGAGACTACATGTGATTATGTTTGAGTTTTTTCTTCAATGTAGTATTACTATATATGTTAGGATTTATTATTTTTTTGTTATGTCTTGAACCATGTTGACTTTTTGTCAATTTAATGCAATTTTTTTTATGAATTTTTGTGATTACATGTTTGAGTGGAGAGTTCTAAATAGTTTGGGTAATTTTAAAAAAACTCAATTTTACCTAAATGATTATACTAATGATAATTTCAAACGAGGATAATTAGATGATGATTGGGAACATAGTGAACTTTCGAATCTATGGCCTTACGTGAAATTGTACATTAGTATAGTTAGTTAGAATAAAAAGTGTCCATAAATGTTAAATATCAATAATTCGTGCAAAATGTCTAAATAACCTCATATTCAAATATAATGGCAACAGCTTCGAAAAACATCGTGACTGAGCTCAATAAGGGCGAGAAGTTAAACGGTGAAAATTATGAGATCTGAAACATAAAAATTCAGTATATGCTGGAAGAGTTTGAGGCACTGAAAGATTTTAACATGGTCATGATAGAACTAGAGGATGGAACCACTGCGTAACACAAAAGAGACAAAGAAGCCTTCGCTGCTTAGAAGAAAAAGAATTCCACTGTTCGCACTACGTTACTGAATAGCATAGATAATGACATCATGTGTGAGTTTAGGCAGCATGAGAATGTAAAGGATATGTGGGACGCATTAAAGATTAGGTTTACGCATACCTCTATTACCAAACTGAGGCAGCTTACGATTCGATTTGACACATGTAAAATGCCACACGGAAATAATATGAAGCAATATTTGAGGCGCATGTCGAATATGATTACTGAGCTTAAGGATACAGGTCACATATTATCTGATGAGCAGCAGGTGTAGGCAGTGATCCGCTCTTTGCCCCATAATTGGGAGCACATGAAAGTCAATCTAACCCATAATGAGAATGTCAAGACCTTTGATGATGCTATGCCACCACCTCGAGCTAGAGGAGGATCACCTTCTAGTGGCTAAGACACAAACTGATGTATATTTTGCTGGTTCTGGCTTGCATGGAGTTTTGGGTTCCAAGCGCAAACATCCTGGTGGGTTCAAAAAGGGGAAATGTAAAGGAATGGAACCATTCGGTAAGAAACCAAAGTTTGACAAGCATGGAAAAGGAAAAATATCCCTTTAAGAGAAACATTTCAAGGGTGAAATATTACAATTGTGGCGAGAAGGATCACTTTGCTTGCGACTGTGGCGAGTCAAAGAAGGTAGAAACCCTTTATATACTTAAAAGTGCTAGTTATGTATCAAGTTCAATATTTTTTACTGAATCTCATCCTTTGTGAACTATAGACTCAGGGGTCACAGACCATGTTATTAGAGACAAAAATACTTTTGTGGAATTTCGACGAATTTCACGTGAAGCGAAATGGATATATGTGGGAATAACTCCATAATGAAAGTTAAAGAAATTGGCACCTGCCAACTTATTATGCGCGGTGGTCACACTTTTTCCTTCATGATGTTCTATATGCTCTAGAAATTCGTTGAAATCTTATCTCTGTGTTGGTTTTACTCAACTCTATTTTTGTATGAATTTTCATGACAATGACGTGGATTTATTGTTAGATACAACTTTTTATGGTTCAAATTATTTTGTTGATGGCTTTATTGTGTTGAATGTTGAAAACACTAATGTTAATATTTGTTATTCCTTATTTACATCTTCCTATATTATTGATAATGATGTGAACATGTGGCATGCTAAACTTGGTAATATTGGCCAACAACGTATGAACAGATTAGCTAAAGAGGGCTTCATAAGCAATATTGAGAAAGTCAAATTGCCCACTTATGAGCATTGCCTAGTGGGAAAAATAACTCGAAAGCCATTTGGAAGGGAACAAGACTGAATTTCCGTTGCAATTAATTCATACCGACATCTGTGACTTGATGAATGTAAGGTAAGGCATGGGTTGTATACTTTATCACTTTTATAAATGATTACACTCGATTCGAATATGTCTACTTGATCTCTTATAAATCTGAAGCATAAAGCTGCTTTAAGATTTTGATAACCTTAATGAAAATCAATTAGATAAGAAAATAAAAGCATTAAGGTACGATCGAGGTCGAGAATACTTATCTGATGAGTTCAGAAATTTATGTGATGAAAAGGAAATAGAAAGATAATTGTTTATCCCATATACTACGTAACAGAATGGTGCTGCAGAAAGAAGAAACAGAACCCTAATAAAAATGGTTAGGTCTATGATGGCATAGGTTAATTTGCCAATTGCCTTTTGGAGTGATACTTTGTTAACTGCCGTCTATGTACTTAATCGCGTACCTTCAAAGTCAATCTCTTCCACCTCATATGAGTTGTGGACAAGTTGAAAACCTGATTTAAGCTTTCTTAAACCTTAGGGTTGTGCTACTTATACTCATGTGTACTCTCATAAATATAAAAAATTAGGACCTAGAGGCTTTTCATAAGATACTCAGAACACTCAAAAAGGTATGTATTCATAGGCGAGTAAAACAATGAAAGTATGACTGAATTTGAATCTCGAGATGTCACATTCTTACAGAATGACTATCCGAGAAAGGGCGAAATAGGTGAAAATTATTTCCTATTTAAGACCTTGGATCAAGCTAATGGAATATATGAAAATAATGATTCGAGTGGAAGTAATGTGATAAGTGGGGAATTAAGTACGAACTAGTCTCAATTGTAGCCATTTGATAAGACGATGACGTTATCTAATTCAAGTGGGAGCGTAATGGAAAATGAAGTGCCTAGGGTACAAGTTTCTCCAAGACGAACAAATCGTAAAAGCATTCCTCGTCGATGCTTTGAAATTGAAGGGAAAGCTTTCATAGTTGCTTCACAAGATGAGAATGAGCCAAGGAATGTAAATGAGGCTCTATCTTACCCCGATAAGAAAAAATGGATGAAAGCAATGGAAGAAGAAATGGAATCAATGAAATTGAACCAAGTCTGAGAACTAGTTAATATTCTGAAAAGACGTAGAGCCATTAGGAACAGATGTGCTCTCAAAATAAAGCATAAAACTGATAGCTCAATCGAGAGATATAAGGCTCGCC
>JAGVVM010013284.1:0-11188 GCA_019149425.1 Psidium friedrichsthalianum
CCTCGCCCCCTGTCAAGCGCTACCTCCTTTGCCCTCACAGCACGGATCGCGCTCTACCGTCACCAACCTCGCTCTCAACCTACAAGCTTCTTACCAGAGCGAGAGTAAGGAGCAGACAGAGATAACACCGACAAGAAACCAGAGGCGCAGATATCAGAGAAGGAGGAGCAGGAGTCAAGAGACAACTCTAGGCCGACTTTACAGAAACAAAACAGCGGAAACACACCAAGCCTTCTTTTCCCTTTTTTTTTCCAGTAACAAGGTAGATTCGCGCCGTGAGCAGCGACTACTGTCCCCCCCCCCCCCTCCTTTCCCCCCTCGCGCCTCCCCCCCCAGTCTTCTTTGCTCTTTTTTTTTTTTTTTTTTTTTCGCGATATATTATCACGTTAATACAGTCTATGTACCGGTAGGATTAGATAGTTTTACTATTCCCAAAAGAAATAATAAAAGTAGAAGCGATTTTTTTTCAGTGGATAACGTCGGGCCTAAATGAAAAGGTATGATTGCTAAATTTAGAAATTGAAAAAACGTCCATAAGATGCATATGCAATCTTCTATTAAATAATAAGAAAAACGTGAAGAAAATTATCATACAAGAACAATGCTTTTCCACAAAAATATGACAGTGTGCGCGTGATGTAGAATTCTTGGTTTGACAACAACCCGAGATATAACTAACGAGGACGTGATGATCCTTTTTTTCTATTTAGATAAGTACAATGATCGTGATGTAGTCAAAACATTATTGATCCACGTAAGAATTTCTCGAATATATATATTTGTATCATGTGATGGCGTTATCTCTATTATTTAATATGTAATGTTAAATCCTTGGGTATTGTAAAAATAAAATTAGTCAAAGAAAATATCGTGCTTAACCTTTTTTGTTTTGTTTTTGTTTAGTGTGGAGTAAGAGTACCAGCAAAAAGTTTTTGTTGTCGAATTAAAAACCTTGAAAATTTTCTCTTGAAATGGGAGTCGCTACATTATTTTACATTTGGAACAATTTTTAACACAATCGCTCAAACATATGAAAAGAACACAGACTTTTACACAGGTATAATTTTAACACGGTCTTTCAAAACGTGTCAAACGGAAGTATAATCAATATATCCTCCAATACTTTGATTTTTTTTTAATCAAACTACTCTGCTATTAGGCAACTTGATTTCAAAGTTGTGCATGAATCCTATGTTGGGAGCGCACAGCAAAAGTTTGATACCTTCACCAAGGATATCTTCAAGAGGGAGGGTATACCTTCACCTAGGACCTCGCCGAGAGAGTCCAATTTCGAGTCTATCAATGTATCTAATTAATCTACTTTCACTAAAAAACTTAAGTAAATGAGTTATGAAGCCAAGTACGATATATTAACTGTTAACAGCACACCAACTCTCCGATGTGAGACTTTTCACACAACTCACACGTGCATCCTAACTTCCTAACCTAACAATTTCTCTTCAACTCTTAGATTGGGACTTCTTCGCCAAAGTACATCGTGAGTGTCATAATTTTTGTATGGCGTTCACTTGAGTATCATAACTTTTTTTTATTCACTTGAGTGCCACATCGGGCAAAATTGTTCACTTGAGTGCCATTTCCGGCAAATCTTCTTATGTGGACTTTTTATTATTATTTTATTATTTTCAGTGACATCGATTTTTTTTATATTCTTAAATTTTTTTGGATTTTTTTATTTTGATATTTTAATTTTAATAATTTAATATTTCTATAAAAAACGATTGAATTTCCCCTTACGGGAGGTCATCGAGACCCTTGTTGGCCATGGTCTGCTCATCCAAGGGCGAGGGCAGCCTCGCCCTTGATCGGAGGGGTAGCGATGGCCTTAGGCGATAGCCGTCGCTACCACGAGCTTAGTATTAGGTCTTTCCCTTTCAAATCTACTATCCTTATGCATTAAGATATCTTGACCGATTCTCTAGACCGAATCACAAAGGTTGTCATTGGGCCCCAGTGCTACACCACAATGCCTTTATCGCCAACCAATCAATTGTCGGCTCTAGCGTCATTTGTTGGAAGTACACAGCAGAATTTTGATATCTTCACTCAGGGAGATAGTTAAGAGGAGCCCAAGTCTAAATCCATGAACGTATCCAATTGAACTCAATTTTACTCAAAATCTTAAGCTAATAGTTATGAGCCAATTAGGATACCTAAACCGCTCAACGTTATACTAACTCTCTGATGTGAGACTTTTTTTTAACACAACTCACATGTGTATCCTAACAACTTATATCCAAGCTGATATTGGTATTTGCAACTCACGTTGAATAAAAAATAATAATCAATTTCCATCAATCGAGGCTATTCTGATTTCTCATAATCTCTATAAGAAATTAATCACTTAAGGAGAGCGTAATCCCATTGCTTTTTCCTCCATGGCATTCGCACTCCATCTTCACCGATCGAAAACATTATAAAATTCTCTTCTGAGTAAAGTAGCTTGACATGATTGCACTCCAAAACGCTTGTCTCTCAAAGAAAATCTTGAAAATCTTCGTCCCTTCTCTACGCTCACATATATGGCAAGAAAGGTATCAAAAGGTCTTTAAGTCTATTGCATTGTACCGATTCAGTCCCAAACCTTTTAATTACAGCAATTTAGTTCAAAACTTTTTGTATTTGTACCAACTCAGTCCATCAGATCAATTTTGACAGAAAATCACTTACATGAATATTAACCATCCTATGTGGCACGGTTAGAGTAACGTGAATTATTTTAATAATAATTTAATAATTCTTTGAATTTTTCATTATTTGTTTAGCATTGTTCTTCTATGACATTTTTTCTTCACGTTTTTCTATCATAATGAAAGGAAACACAACAATGTGTGACGTGGAATTATTGATCTGATCCAACTCAAATAGCTAGGGTTAGATTACTCATGGAGTATTTGACGATTTTTATTTTAAAGACGAAGTATATGGTGGATCATGATGTAGGCTTTCGTGGTACCCGAACACCATTGTAAAGAGTTCCCTCAGATAAATGTTAGCATATTTAGCTTTTACTTTCAATGCAAGTAGGGTTTCTAGTATTACTAGGGTTTGTTTTCCGGTAACATATATCCTTATCTTGTGACCCAACCCCCAAAACAATAAAAATTGTTTTCTATTTCTTTTTTATTATTGTTAAATCACCTTATTCAAGCCGATTACTCTGGACCAGATCAGGTCATGCTCGGAGACAATTTGATCTTAAAGCAATTATTGTAACTTTTGGCAATTTAAATGTTCCAAAGGGCAAAGTGTCTTCTTGGAGCCACCTCTCAACTCCTAGCGTTTCGACCTTTCAATGATCGTGTGAAGCTTTCTCGCGATTATTGTCGCCATTGAACTTCTTCTCTTTTCCTCGTGAAATCATCACGCCATGTTCATCGACTTTAAATTCCGACGAAACTGTTAAATCTTGTTAGTATACTCAATTAGAGTATAAGTTCATGTACGAATGGTCTAAATAAGTGATTTTCACCTAAACAATTGTCATTTTTCGCATTGCCAAACCTTGAAAAAAGCATGACATCAATGTGAAAATCATCGAAGAGAAACAGATCACGCTTGTTTGTTTCAATCAAACTACTCTCTACTATTCAATCATGCAGATCAATATATGTAGTTTGGAATTAACATCAAATACAAAAAAATCGTTAATTTACATCAACTGAAGCGATTTGAATTCTTCATCTGCTTTAAACAATTCATTCAATTAAGAAGCATGTATTCCCATTGCTTTTTCCTTCGCAACGTATGCTTGGTCTCTTTGTTCTCCGCCTTCGCCTCATTGAGAACCTCATCGAAATCCTCTTGCGAGCAAAGTAGCTTGACGCGGTCGCACTCCACAACGACTTCGTCTCGAAGCAAATCTTGAAAACTTTGGCATTCCAAAAATTCCAAAGGAACCTCGAAACGTACCTCCTTTTCGCCCACATATATGGCAAAGCATCCTCTTGGAGCCAGTCTTGGCGATTTGTGCTTCAACCTTTCCATGATCAAGCGAAGCTTTCTCGTAATCCTCCCCATTGAACACTTCTTTCTATTTTCTTTTCTTCTCAGGAGTTGGTTGGAACTTTAGTCTGATCACAATGCAAGAGATCAATTGAGTTAACGTGCATTTATATAAAGTAATCTACCGTCTCATTAACAGATAGTCTTAGGAAGATACAGTTGATATGCTCCATCTAGAATTTGAAATAAATTGCGATCCATCACATGGATATACGCTCTTTATCTCTCTTTTTTATGATAAGAAAAACGTGATGAAAATTATGACGGAAAAATAGTGCTTGCAAAAAATTTAAACAATGCGGGATGTGGAATTCTTGATCTGATCCAACCCCACAAGCTAGGTTAGATTACTAAAATAAATGTTAATTTTACTCTCAAATAAATGTTAATTTAGGTTGACCACATGCTGTGTTATGTCGGGGAAATCCTATTATTCGAATATGCAACACTTATATTAATTTAGATGGTTTGAGATGCAGTGTTAACCACGAGACACGTATTAACATTTCTTAGTATTTTTAGGTTGCAAAAAGTACTCATGGAGAAATTACATTTTCATGAATAATTTCAAATTTAATTGGAGCCAATGTTACTAATTACTCGGCGTTTCATATTTGACCAACGGGTTGTCATTCCCTCCAAATATCAAGGATGGAGCTGTTTTCAGTCAACGCTTTACCAATATTTGTGTATTTTTTTGAACAAATCTCAACGAAATTTGCTGGCTCAACCCTAAAAAACAACCCAGATGACATAAGGGTCATGTAACCCTCGTCATCTCAAAGGTCACCATCGGTGAATAGGATAGTGCTATCAATTTGAAATGAAATATTGTATTCTGGCGTCAAAACGCAAGTATCTTATCTCTTCAATGCTGGTTAGTTTAATAATTAATACCATGTTCAAACAAATTTGACCAGGGCCTCCTGCATAACGACCTTGTCCGGTTTTTTTTTTTTTGGGGTTGGAAAAGAGTTCACCTTTCATTCGTAATGAAAAAATTACAGTAGCGGGCATTCATAGAGCCACAACATAACAAATTTCAAAGGAGTTGGGGGTTTAACCATCCAATCAGGGGTAGGAGTGAGTTTCTTTTTTCTTTTAATTTTTGGATCTAACTCATTTCCTTTTTTCTTTTTGAGTTTGAGAATACCCCCATTTATGTGGGGTAGGAGTGAGTTTCTTTTTCTTTTAATTTTTGGATCTAACTCATTTCCTTTTTTCTTTTTGAGTTTGAGAATACCCCCATTTATGTGATCGGTTCCCGATCTAGTCTAGTTCCTCTCAAGAACCGTGAATTGGACAAGATCGGACCGACTGGTGCAGTTCTCGAGTGTTTCCATTAGACCGGTAACATGACAAAAAAACATGCACCATATTTTCTGCTCATCAATCATTCTCTTTCCACGTTTGTGCAAAAACCGTTTCCTCCACTTTATGCGCATCCACAATAGTATTCCATTTTGCTAATAGAAAGAAAAGAGAGTTGCGAAAAACAAGTAAACATTAGAGTTACTTTTAAAAAAAAATTAAAAAATTAGTCGCCTTCGGTTCAGGTGGTCTAGTTCGATTCTATGTCCTTGAAATCGGAAATCGGACCGCCCAATCACCGGTTCTAATTTGAGGAACCAAGAACCAGATCGGACTGTTCTAGAGTAGATAACCAGACCATTGATCCTAGTTTGGTCCGGGCAATCCTGATCTGTCGGTCCGATTTGTTCATCCCTAATCAGGGGGTAGTAAATTTTTTCGATGGATTTTTTGCGACCTAGTCAGCGGTGCCATTGGCCTTCTGTGGAATATGAACCACTCTAATATTTTCTTTGCCAAGGTGGGCTAAAATAGCTTTACAATCCTTAAACAGGACTCAGAAGGCCCATGGACTCCCTCAGGCTCCTCTAGAAGATTTGGCATAGATAAGTTGTCAGTAAGAATATCTATCATTTGCTCCTCCCGTACGACCAGAGTTGTTCCCATCGAATCCAACATCTTTCCTTCGTCTCTCTCTCTACCTTCAACACGCAAAGAGCTTGCATAAAGCCTAAGGTTTCCAGTTCCAGTGCCGAGCCCACTCTCTTTATGGTACTTCAGAACGCTACCCAAAACTTACTTATTTCTCGCTCCCTTTTGAATCTTTTAATCTTTCGATTAAGCGCATGCGAAAATGATTCACATCTCTAGACAAGTACAATTACAAACATAGATAGTTAGAAAAGAAACCAATGATCATCATTGGGCAAAAAACTCATTTTATTAATTTACTGTTACCCTATGAAGCATGTATTTACAAGCCCTATATTAGAGCGACATCCTACGATCAACAAAAGATACGGGGGTCATGATTGATATTAATGATATTCCCAATAAAATTACTCCATAAAGGTTTACGTCCACGTCCTCCGCTCAGCACTAGTAGTCGGTAGGTGTATCAAGGTTCTTATTTGGTTAGAGGTAGGATATTCCACTTGCCTTAAGTCCTAAAAATAGTAACAACAACGAATGGGATAAATCTAGAGAGTTTATGACCTAAGCCTCGGTTAGGAGGTCAACTCAGCTCGGATACATCTAATTCATGCAATGCAGTTCAGTAATCACAAGCATGTTATCACACAATTATAGGCAACCGAACATAACCTCGGCATGCAGCTGATATGTCTCACGAACGTTGCCTTAGCATGTGGCTGATATGTCTTAAATCATTATATGTAATATGTACACAACATGACTTAACACTAGTTATCATCCTTATACTTAGTGCACTCAAACATCTTTCAATCACTACAGCCATTTAGACATTCATTTGATCAATTACGGTTGATCGATGGTACGCCGTAGTCACATGAGGGTCTTCAGGCTCAATGGGTATTATCATTCGATCAATTACAGCCGATCGAGGGCATGCCCATTCCCATACGGGGGGCCTTTGGCTTAACTAGGTATTACTCATTTGATTAATTTAGCCGATCAAGGGCATGCTGTCTTTCTATGGGGATCATCCGGCTTATTTGGGCATTTATCATTTCGATCAATTACAGTTGATCAAAGGGATGCCCGTCCTTCTACGGGGGTCATCCGCTTATTCGCGTAGTTATTCTTTTGATCAACTACAGTCGATCGAGGGCACGCTCGTCCTTATGGGGGTCTTTTGGCTTATCCATGCAACTTTCACACCAATGTAACTCTCATACTTAAAAATGTAGTAACTGAATCGCATACACAATTTATACATACTCAAAATTAGTCTGGGGTAAATTGTAGCAAATTTACCAATTTGAGATTTTTTGTGGTCAAATAGTTTGGAGTAAATTTGTTGCAAATATACCGATTTAGGTTTTTGTGGTATTAACCGATGTTGTTTTTATTTTATTTTATTTTATTATGTATCTCTCTTTGTACTCATTTTGTACTAGACAACGGTGTCCAACAAGAGAAGGTGGCCTCTTGCAATCAGTGGGATTAATTTGTACGAGATGCCTTGGGGATTGATTTGTTGAGACATGTATTACACTAACATAAATACATGTAGAACTTATTTGTACATGTATGCATATGCATGCGTGCTATCTCTTTCTATAAGATATGTTTACCTTGTTGTTGTATTTTGGGGGGTCAACATTGTTACAATAAGGAACCCGCTTATAGGGAGAGCGAGAGCGCTTTCCTAGTGGGAACTATAACGAGACAATAGCACCAAACAACAAAAAGAGTGTCTCGAGAGCAAAGTGGACCTTAGAATACTGGTATCACAAAGAAAAACTGTAATTTCAATCCAAATGTTCGATTGAGGTAGCGGCTTGTCGTCGTAGGCGCAAGGATGACCGATCTTGTCCTCAATGGGGCACAATGAGCCCGCTTTGGATCTCGATCGGGTAGAGCAATTGGCACGAGCAATGGTCGTGGTGATGAGCAGCTTCAGCGGATGGTAGCAGCATGGGGAGGTTCAGCAGTCAGGGTCTCGGCCGTGTTTCACCCAAACTTTTATGGGATCACAATATTTTTCTTTATAAACTATCCTCAATTAGTTATTTTATCACTATCCTATACGAAAGTTGCGAGAATAATGGGTAAATAAGTCTATACTGGAAGTCCACTCATGATGCATTAAAACTAGAGCCGTCAATATGGGTCAAAGGCCCATATTTGACCCATATTTTGTATAAAATAGGTCTTATATGGGTCATTAACATTTAAAGGACTTACTACAAAATGGGTCCAACAAGGTTGAAGTGAAATTAAATGGGTCAAAACTGGGCCACGCAATGAAACCATTTTTGACCCATATTAGACCCATTTTCGACCCATAACTCTCACAAATTACAAATGGACCTAGGCCTTTCCGTTTTTTCCGGAAAAATGTGATCTTACTTTCGGAAATCATTTTTCAGGAAGTCATTTTTCAAGAAAATAATAATATTTCTGATGTTTGATTAATACTTAAAAATAAACTGGAAAACAATTTTCGTCGTTTGTTATGGAATTGATTTTCGGGGACCGACTGTGGCAGCGCCGGCGATTGGCCGCGACGGCCGGTGATTGGCCGCCGCGGTCGGCGATTGGGCCGGCCGCGCGGCGACGGGTGGGCCGCCGAGGCGACCTGCGGCCGGCCGCGGAGACCAGGCCAGGCGACCATGCGGCCGGCCGCGGAGACCGTCCGAGGCGACCTGCGGCCGGCCGCGGAGACCGGAGCCGAGCGACCTTCGGCCGGCCGCGGAGACCGGCCGAGGCGACCTGCGGCCGGCCGCGGAGACCGGCCGAGGCGACCTGCGGCCGGCCGTGGCGACCTGCGGTCGGTCGCGCTGCGACCTGAGGTCGGCCGATGCGACTGGCCGCGGAGACCTGCGGCCGCCGCGAAGACCGCCGAGGCACCTGCGGCCGGCCGCTGTAGAACCAGGCGAGGCGACCGGCCGAGGTGAAGCTGTTGCTGCCCGACCGCGGAGACCGGCCTAGGCGACCTAGCGGCCGGCCGCGGAGACCGCCCAGCGACCTTAATCGCCGCCGCGAGACCGCGGAGGCGACTGCGCGCCGCCAGTGGCGACCTGCGGTCGGCCGCGGCGACCTGATGTCGGTCGAGTTGCGACCGGCCGCCGGAGACCTCGGCCGGCCAATGCGACCACCTCGGCGACCCTGCGGGGCCGGCCTATTCGACTGGCCTCGGCGACACTAGAAGCCGTCGTTTTGCACCGGTCGAGGCGACCTACGGCCGCCGATGCGCCCTCGGCCAAGGCGACCTTACGGCCACGATGCGAATGGCCACGCGCCTTCGCCGCACTATACGACCAGGCCGCGTGACCTACGGCCAGGCCCGATTTTCCCGGCCTCGGCGACCTGAGACCCGCCGATGCGACCGGCTACGGCGACCTAAGGCCGGCCGATTGCGACCGGCCTCAGGCGACCGAAGGCCGGCTGCTATCTACCAGGCCGAGGGACCTGAGGCCCGTCGCGCGGCGATTTGGCTGCCGGTCGCCGGCGGTTTTGACCCACGACCATGTCCTCCGCAGCCACCATTGGCAGCAACCATCAGTGGCGACCCGTCCCGTCCACCGACCGCCGTTTGCTCACCGGTGACCGGTTAGAAAAATGAAGAACAAATAACAGCAAAATAAAATAGGTAAATGGTTTATAATTTTTCTTAAATATTAGTGTTATTTGGCATATGAGTCAAATGGCTAGACTGTCAATATTGATCGGACCATATTCGACCCAGACCCAAACCCGATCCGACCCACCCATTGACACCTCTAATTAAAACTGGCACTAAATAAGGATTTTTTTTGGTTTGCTTTAGAGCATGACAATTTGCCCTCAATTTTAATATGTTCAATGTGATCCCAAAATATGACTCAATCTGCAATATAATCTTAGACTTTCAATTTATTTAATGTTTTCCCTGACTTTTGTACATGTTTGACAAATTTAGTCCTTGTATTATACGAAAACATTCAATGTTGTCCTTTAATTTGAAAGAATGGAAGGACAACAATGAATATTTTTATATAATTTCATATTTAGTTGAACATTAATAAAGTCTACGAACAACATTGATTACATTAAAATTTTAGGGCCACTTATTTATTGGCTAAATTTCAGGATCACATATAAAATTAAAATTTATGGATCACGATGCACATTAGATTTCAACTCGTCAAGTCGAGTTTTTTTTCTTTTAAACTTAGGTGTGGCTTTGATCAAAAGCAGTTTTGCAAGGTGTCCAGCCTCCGGACATGGAGTTAAGGCGTCCATGAGACTATGCACCCCACCAACAAAATCAACCTACAGAAAGTATTGTATTTCAATGTGAGCAAATAAAAAAAAATTGAGGAAGAGAAAATAAAATTATCTGGACAAACTATAGCTCACAGCCTTCCACGAAAAATTCAAATATATTTTCTATCGACAATTACACCTTACACACCCGTAAATTTCCACATACTGGATCACTTTACACAAAGAAAGAAATTAAAAGAAATATATCATAATTGTATTCAGATTCTACATCTACAAAAATAATCATTGAAGTTTCATAGCATGTTTGTTTAGCCTATGTAACATTCCGCCTCAGCTCGATCGGTCACTCTCTCGAACCAACCTTGTGAGTCATGTACTGCGACGCCCTTGCTCCGCATGAATTTTTCTTCAAAACTACTGATCAAAGCCTTGAAAGCCTTGCAATCTAAATATGCCCAAAGGGACTAGTAACTTTTCTCCTCTTCTTATCAACTATACTCGAATACTTTCGAGCGTGTTTAAACCGACTCGACAAATGTCTTCGAACTTTTCAGCCTTTTTTTCCACCCCCCCCCCAACCCTATTTGAATGCTGGAAATTTCAGCAAACTCACCAGCTAGCGAGATGATTATGGAAGACTGGAGACGGCGCATTACCAGGGAGACACTGGCGCGCGTCACCGCACCTCGGGGTGGGAAAGGCCGGGGCCGTACCACGTTCTTTTGCTAAGGTAGAGGTGATTCAAGGGTGTAAACGTCCGCAAGCGTTTGTTCCCGTTGCCCAAACTGCGGGACCTGAACGATGGCCGGCGAGCGCGCCAGCGCCGCGAGTGCCGGCAGGGCCAGCTGAGCAGAGCGGGCGCCAGCCGGGAGAGGGGTAATCGGGGGCCGGACGGGAGAAGGAGCTGCGGGCGCGCCCGCGACGCACAGAGAACGCC
>JAGVVM010013285.1:0-11654 GCA_019149425.1 Psidium friedrichsthalianum
GCGGGTATACGCGGAGCGGAGAACATAATTATCGTATGGCCCTAATAATTGGGCACGTCGTGTCAAAGACAAGAGGATTAACCTGCTTGATCCTAGTTCGACGCCGCGGAACGCGAGTTGGTTAGCGGTAAGACACAAATCGAGAGAGCCTTGGAAAGTCAGATTTCACAATAAAGATTGCTTAAGATATCAAATAAATTTGTCCCTTGTCCCCATCGCGTGGCAATTCGAGGTGATGCGGCTACGACAACTTGCGCCGGCCGACACTTTGCTTTCTTTATTGCACAATAACTTTGTCAAACGTTTAAATAATCCGTGCATGTGAAATGGGATTTTAAGTTACGCCCTCCTAAATTGGGCATTGGAAAGGACATCTCTCTCGCCCTCTTATCTCCGTTTTTCCATCCGTGGTTAGACACGGTTCGCGCGTAATTGCATCCCAAGACATCGAGAAAAATATGGCGGTCCTGCCACGTAAACGGCCAGTATCCACATCAACGATTTTCGGTTAAAATTAGCAGATAAAATTAATTATCAAACGTGAAATATCTAAGACTCAATTGGCAAATTAAAAAATTTAAAACTGTATTGATAAAAGCGTAATAGATTGAGGGCTTTTCGAACAAATTCTTCGATTATTTTGTTAGAACCTTCGAGTAATTTACGGTGCATGACCCCGAAATGTTCGTGATCCCGGAGAAATCTGCTAATCGAATAAAACAGGATTAAGGCAATAGATGTGATCCAAACATCAATGGTCGGAGTTAAGTGGCATATCATTTGTTCCTAGAAAATACCCCTCTTGGCCCCTCCACCATCGGTGAAGATTGTTCTAGATTAATAACCTGTTAATGTTACCATTTGGGTAATAATCAATAGATCGCTAACCAAAACAGAAACAATATCATCAGTCTTTAGAAATACATTTTGTTTGAATAGTTTGGGAGCATTATCATATGTCGCTTATAAGATAATGACTTTGCTCCCGATGCGAAGTTCCATTGTTGGTAAGTTGAAGGTTGGGTGAGGTGGAACATTGAGTTTTTTTTTTTCGTTTTGTCCGGAGTTGGTTGTTTTTTTTTTCCAGTGAATTTCTTGAGAAACTGGGACAATTGAAGTCGTTTTGGGATAACTGCGGTACTATATGGATCCATACATCTCGACTTGTTCACTTTTAGGGTAGATCTTAAGCTCACACTTCCCCACATGAAAAATGATGCTTTCAGGGTTTTATTTCTCGAGTGCTCTCAATAAGATTTGAACCCGAGACCATAACGAGATGACTAAACTCTCTTGCTATCCAAGCCGACACATTTCCGGGCGAGGTGTTAGTAGCTCATTTTGTGGATAGCAGACTATACATTGACCTTGATATTTATGTTGTAGCGATGTGACGGGCCGAGCACGTCGAGCATTTTTTACTTATAAGTGAACTTAACTGCGTGTCGATATGAGTTGTTGTTGAACTGTCTCACCAACTCGCCAGCTTAATTCAAGATCCGTAATTTTACAGTGTCTTCTATGTGTTCAAAAGCTCGTCATGAACTGCGACGGCCCCGAAGATGATGTTGAACTGAAGTAAAGGACCACTTCCCACACGAAGTGAAGGGAAGAAACCAAAGAAGTGTACAGAAAGTAGACAAAAAAAAAAAAAAAAAGGGCGTTCACTTTTTTGTAACCTTAGTTTATCAGGACTAAAGAAATTACAGCATACACCTCCGGTGTAAAAGAAGTCTTAATCTCCTTAATTTGATGGTTAGCGAGATGGTGGGACGGTTAGAATTCTCTAATCAAGGTGGATTACCCGCTTGTGTAGAGTTCATATTGGCGGCAGGCGCTCTAACTTTTCTAAGATATGACTATGTTCCACAATATGTTCTAATCGGCTTAAACTTTTTGAATAGACGGTAAATGAACGTTTATCTTGATATCAAACCCAAACTAACATGATATCTCACGGATTAGCTTTAGACTTATCATGCGCAGCTTAGGTGGAAGCGTAGATATCTAGAACGAACTAACTATGATACTCACGGATTAGCTTTAGGACTTATATGCACAACTTAGGTGTAGATGCAGATAGTTCGAATCTTCTAATTAGTTTATCTAGATATATAAAACCGATCCAAGAGGGGTGCTAGAAAACCCGTCATAATACTTGTTGGCCTCAACGGGGATTAGCTTTAGACTTATCATGCACAGCTTAGGTGTAGATGCAATAGTTCGAATCTTCTAATTAAGTTTATCTAGATATTAGAACCAATCCAAGATGGGTGCTAGAAAACCCGTCATAAATACATTGTGGCCCCTTTATATATATATATATAGGAGGAACGGGGGGTGCACCAATGACTTAGAAACGGTCGGTAGAGTATTCAACAACTTATAAACTTAAACCAAATATATATATATATATATATATATATATATATATATATGGTTTGTCCGCGATGCTCTTGATGAAGTTGGACATGAAACTTTCGTTTTTTTAGTGAGCGGTGACGGAGTGTGTTCGCCAATCTACCCGAATCCTCATCAGGACTATCCGAGTGAGAAATTTTTCGGGAGGGTCCGAGAATGGTTCGACTTGGTTATGGTTCCGACGCGGGAAACCATGTCTTGCAAAGTCTCTTCTGACTTTCGACCCAAAAAAAAGAAGAAGACGAAGGTCTTCTCTTGACCTTTCTTTAATTCTTTTTGTGATTTTTGGTTTTTGACCGGTTCAACCTAGTGCCGTTGCAAGACGACATGCGAAGCAACACACCTACACTCTTACCAGTCTTGTAATCCCTGCGGATGATTTAAAAAAAAATACAAGAAAGAATGCTACTAACAGTTTGACCGAGTTAGCTTCTAGAAATCGATATGTTCAAAATCAGTTCATTTCTTTATGTCAACGGTGCTTTTAAGGCGCTAGCGCCTTTCGTACCGTTATATCTTGAGAACAGGGTGTCGGCCTTGAAAAAAATGCTCAATAAGCGACTTGCGACGCTGGAGTAAATGCATAAATGGTACTTCAATTGTAGTCCAATATGAAATGTTATCCCTAAATCCCGAACTTTTAACTCAATGCGTATTTTGTCGTAAGCTTTAATTTGTTCGGTATATATTTCAATTTCGTCATGGACTATTTGAATTGTTCAGTGTGATCCTTTCATTAATTCAGGCTCAGAACAATAAGTGAACCTCTTCATACAATCCACTGCTTACGTTGGACAATTGAAAGGTAGGGATAAACGTTACACGTTGAGCTAAAGTTATATGAACCATATTCAACAAATTTGAAGCATATAGATTGCACTGTACATTGAGCCAAAGCTCGGGGGCCTATTCGCGTCATTATACCCTTGATATAATCCATGCTCTGTATTACGTCGGGGTCGAGAGTTAAAACACCTTTCGTGGCAGCCAAGCCGTCGACGTCGATCGAGTGGAGTTGCGCGGGAGCATCATGCGAAGATTATCACTCGACAAAGGTGATGTCATAGTGATGATAATACACGCAACCGATTCAGTATTTGGGCTGTATTTTTCTTTTTCTATCTTTTTTTTGTTTTTGCTTGCCCTTTCGAAATCGCAAATCGGTAATAATAGTAAAACCGCAGATCAAGATGAGGCCGATTACAGGTCCGATGTCGCGGCCGTGACAGTGACCGGAGACTTTTTATCGCCTCAGGTTCCGGATCAAATCTTTCACCTTCAGTTCTGATGGGAGATGGCCTTCTTATATCTGAGGAGGTGGGGCCCCCCTCCCCGCGACACGTGGACCATTTTCTCGTAGTGGGTAGAAAGGTCGGGAAGTTTTTTTTTTTTTTTAATTTTTTGAAGCTTTTTGAAGTCCCATTGTTTGCCCTCCCACCAACTCGAATATTTAAATCCTCTGTCGGATGCTTCCGTTTGTTGCATGGTCGCATCCATTTCATGTACTTAGTGTGAAGGACTCATTTTCCGTGTGATGAGATGTGCTAAAGAACTGTTTTTTTCTTCTTTTTATAATAGATGTGATCGATATCTATCGTGTTTTGGTTATCCCACATTGATCGTAGAAAAAGCTAGGGGTCGATTTATAAGTGTGAGGAAAAGTTTTATTTTTTAAGCTAACTTGCAGGATGAGAGAAGCATAATATCATCCAACATTTCGTGACATGTTAAGTTCCTCATATACTTTCATAAATAATTGTTTTACTATTATTACCGTTGTTGTTATATATGGAGTAGATTGAGTCATTGATAATACAAAACTTGGATATTCGGAGTTTAATTGAGTCTTGTGAGCGCAGGCAATTGACATGGATCGTTTTGTGTGAGAAACTTGTTCTAATCCTTCACGCACTTGGGAAAAGAGATGTTTGAGCCTTCCATAATTAAGCAGGAAGACTCCGCATTCGTTCCCACTCTCGATTAAAACTTAGGGCGCGCGCTTCATAAGAACGTTGTCGCACGATTTCTTAGTACCTTTTGGCATCTCTCTGAGGATTTGAGGATGCACTTAGAGGGTGCTCGGTTACGTCAAATCTTTCCATATTATTTGAAAGATGGCTGCAATCCGAAGGTTAGATAGCTATCTTTGTCGGCCATTCCCACATGCCGTCTGGGAACACAAGGATCTAGAACTATCCGGACAGGGATAAATTTGTACCAAAGCCCTATGGAGTTTGACTTGAGTCCCCCAGCCAATAGCTCTAACTCACTCGTTCAACGTGTTTACACCATCGAAAATTATAAAGTTAGGGTTCGACCGAAGCTCAATCATGAGGGTCCGAGCAAATTTTTCTTTTTTGTGTGTGTCTATTCATTATTTGGAAAATGCCCTTTAGTTTGGAACCATTGTAAACTTACTTAATTATCTTTTCTTCTCTTTCTTACTTATCTTCTACGCCATTAACTGAAAATGATCTTGGCCCTCTAGAAAATGAAACATCTCCATAAACTATTAGAAAAAAAAGAGCAAAAAATTCGTTGTTATTTCTGAGGATGAATTACTTGTTTCTTCGGAGAAAAAAGGGGAGTAGCAAATGTTTTTTCAGAAGGTTTAGAGGAGGAACGAGTCCGAGTTCCAACCATAACGCGACAGAGACATGTCGGAATATCATACCAACTTTTAGTAGCTTGACGCTTCCCTGTAGAGGACCACGCACGTTTTCAAGAAGATATTTCCGAAGATAACACCCAAAAAGAAAAAAATTGTGTGTGCTTAGTCAACGTGAATCCTAGAAATTCAAATTATCGTCCGCCGTTGTCCGATTATTATGTGGTGTCAGAGCAACATAAATTATTTAAATGTTCCTACCTAGGTAGGGGCCGAAAAAAGTCCAGGCCATAGCAAAAAGGAAAATAGAAAAAAAGAAAAGAAAAGAAAAGAAAGGAAAGGAAATCAATTCTCCAACTTGTGTACAGGACACGCTCGAAACTTCGTGTATATAAGGGCCACTTAATATCTTCTCCAACCTAGCAACACATTCTAATAAGTTGCCCTTAATTCCTCTCCACCATGGATGTATCCCATTATTATTCTCAGCTCCAGCAATCACCCATGACCCTCCTCCCCTCCATCATCGCGTTCCTCCTCTTCCTCGGCCTAGTCGCTCGGCTCCGGCGCAAGCCGCCCTACCCGCCGGGCCCTAGGGCCTCCCGGTCATCGGGAACATGCTCATGATGGGCGAGCTGACCCACCGTGGGCTGGCGAAGCTCGCGGAGAGGTACGGCGGGATCTTCCACCTCCGCATGGGCTTCCTGCACATGGTCGCCGTGTCGTCCCCCGACGTGGCCCGCCAGGTCCTTCAGGTCCACGACGGGATCTTCTCGAACCGGCCCGCCACGATCGCGATCAGCTACCTGACGTACGACCGGGCCGACATGGCGTTCGCGCACTACGGCGCTTTCTGGCGGCAGATGCGGAAGCTGTGCGTCATGAAGCTCTTCAGCAGGAAGCGGGCCGAGTCGTGGGAGTCGGTCCGTGACGAGGTGGACACGATGGTGCGAGCCGTCGCGGTCAGCGCTGGGACCCCCGTGAACGTGGGCGAGCTCGTGTTCGAGCTCACTCGGGACATCATCTACCGCGCCGCCTTCGGCACGAGCTCGAGCGAGGGCCAAGACGAGTTCATCGGCATACTGCAAGAGTTCTCGAAACTATTCGGCGCCTTCAACATAGCCGACTTCGTCCCGTACCTAACTTGGATCGATCCACAGGGGATCACCGCTAGGCTCGTCAAGGCACGGCAGTCGCTGGACAGGTTCATCGACCACATTATAGACGATCACATGGACAAGAAGAGGAACAAGACTAGGGTTACGGGAGGCGATCAAGATGCGGATACGGACATGGTGGACGAACTGTTGGCCTTTTACAGCGAGGAAGCCAAGGTGAACGAGTCCGATGATCTGCAGAACTCCATTAGGCTAACGAGAGACAACATCAAGGCCATCATTATGGTAAGAACTCTGCTTCTTTTTTTTGCTTAGTCATCGTGCGATATGGCGGGGAGAAAGGAAAAAAAAAAAAAAAGCTAGCTTCCATAAATGGTATGAGATCGACATGCACATGCGGAGCTTCGAACACCACATATTTCTTATCAGAACGGGACTGGATTTGACTGTATCGCTCGACGTATCGTGTACATCTTCATGACTTTAGGATTTCCATCAAATTAATTAAGTATACGTGAGTTATTTATCAGTCTGTTTTTGCGTTATTAACCAAAGGAAAAGTTTATTTTCGTTGTCTTTGACGGATGGTGTGGACTTTTAGGTTTAGTAAGGAAAACTGAGTTATAAGTGAGGATTTTTAATTTGATGGTGGGTCGATATTGAATCTCTTTGCTATTTACGCGTGCATGCATAGTTTTCACTTTCGGAGTAGGTAAATTCGGCCAGCCCTAGATTTTGTTCTTTGGCGGCGGATCTTTCACGTTCTTCTCAGACCTGTGCTGTGTACTAAATGAATTTTTAAATCATGTTTGATATATAGGACGTGATGTTTGGTGGGACGGAGACGGTGGCGTCGGCGATCGAGTGGGCCATGGCGGAGCTGATGCGGAGCCCCGAGGACCTGAAGAAGGTCCAACAAGAACTCGCCGACGTGGTGGGGTTAGATCGGAGGGTTGAAGAGAGCGATTTCGAGAAGTTGACCTATCTCAAGTGCGCGCTCAAGGAGACCCTCCGCCTCCACCCGCCGATCCCGCTGCTCCTCCACGAGACGTCGGAGGACGCGGTGGTCGCCGGCTACCGCATCCCCGCGCGGTCCCGCGTCATGATCAACGCGTGGGCCATCGGGCGGGACCCCGGCTCGTGGCCCGAGCCCGAGAGGTTCAGGCCGTCCCGGTTCCTGGAGCCGGGCGTGCCCGACTACAAGGGGAGCAACTTCGAGTTCATTCCGTTCGGGTCGGGGCGGAGGTCGTGCCCGGGGATGCAGCTCGGGCTCTACGCGCTGGAGATGGCGGTGGCCCACCTCCTGCACTGCTTCACGTGGGAGCTGCCGGACGGGATGAAGCCGAGCGAGATGGATATGGGCGACGTCTTCGGGCTCACCGCGCCGAGATCGACCCGGCTCGTGGCGGTGCCGACTCCGAGGTTGGTGGGTGCTCTATATTGAGGAAACAAAGGGCAAAAGCGGGAGGTGGCAAAAAGCGAATCGCATGGATTGTTCAATTTTTGCTTTGTTTTATAAAAAAAGTTGAAATAACTCAAATTTGAGACGGAACATGAACGAATACCGTTCCGATCTCTTTTGTCTTCCTTTGTGGATATCACAAGACTATCTCATTTTGTGGGTTCTTTTGTAATTTCTCTGATCGTCATGCGCAAATAAGTATTGAATTGCCAAAGCCTTTACATCATTAAGGGGCAATTTACTTGGGGTGATTCTTGCCCTTCCCTCTCTTGATTTGCTACTTACTATTAGAGCGGTCAAGCGCTCGCGCTGTCCGGACGCAGCAGATCCCGCGATCGATTCGCGGTTCTTTTTCCGGCTCAAAGTAATCGACGGTCCCCCGAAAGGTAAATCTTTTCCGGTGGAGATCGAGTGAACAGAATTCGAAAGAAGACGACAGAAGAGGAAAGCTCCGGAAAGGGTCTGGACCGATAGAAGTCGATGTCCCAACTCGCAGAAAGAAGTGGGAACATTGGAGGATGACGTCCATCGTCGCATCAATTGCAAGAGTTCTAACGTGCTTGGACTCTGTTCAGTCCATCAACACATTTTAGAGAGACAAAGAGAGATGGGCGGCAATGAAATGAAACTTGGAGGTGGGTGGTGGTTTTTATGGTGGGGGGACGAGGGGGACGTGAGGCTTGCACATGCCTTCTTCATATACAATGATACGATGATTGGAAATGATGAAGTGACCGCGTCCATATATATTATATTTGAGAAGCTGATAGTGTAAAATATAACGGTACAATCTCAATCGCACGTATTATGAGCCGGCAAAATTTTTTTTTTTTAGCAATTATGACAGGACTCACATTTGATTTTATGCCTAATGTTTCGTCCATTATACCGTCATGCTTTCATGCTAGAAAGGCCCCGCGGGGAGTAACTCAGCCGCAAATTTCTTCAAGAAAACCTGAAAGCTTGTTTGGGGGCCGATTTTCGCTGCCGTCAATCGATAAAAACTTGTTTGGAAGGAAATATGTGGCGTCACCAGCACCGTCGGAAATTCTATCTTACCGGCCCGTTATGCTAGCACGGGCTTTTTTTCGGCTTGAGCTGGTTTCATTCGTCAGCAACTTCTACCAGAAATAAGATCTTCTTCTCTCTCACTCTCGATATCTCTCCCACATCCTTTTCAACTGTTTAAATCTCCACCTACTTCTCGACATCACGAGCATCATTAGCCACCATCCATGCCCATAACCCCCTTTGAATCTCTCTCTCTCTCCTAGCCTCAAGTGTACCTTCCCCTCAATCCACACCCGTCACCAACTCTTCTCTCCCCTTGAAAGTCACTGGACAATGGTTCTCCGCGACGTTGGATCATCAATACCACCTTTTTTTTCTCCTCAAAACCGCGCCGGCCGCTTCGAGAATTCAATTGCGAAGACGAACTTTTTAGTCGTAAAAAGAAGGAGAGAGAGAAGGAAAATCATCCGTATGTCTTGATTATCAACCGGTGTTCAGGTTTAAACAACGCCTAATCTAAGACTTCCAATATCAAACTCTGCGTTTTTAGTGGACACCATAGCGATAGCGATTCGGCATGGTTGACGTCCAAAAGTGGTAAAGACTTTTAGGGTATTTATTGAATAGGGCCTCTCTCATCCGACCATGGGACTGCCGGAGGTCCCGCACCTTAAATGCAGAATTCCGTAGCTAGTAAACTTAATGTCACGGCTGGCGTCGGATCTTGAAGATTGGTTGGTTTAATTTTCACCCCGTTGCTCCACAACTGACGCCTCCCTTCAATCTCGCTTCTGTCATCGGTATCGCCTTTCAGTTCAGCAAAAATGCATCTGTCAACGGAAAGAAAGTCATTTTGTTTGATTCTCAGAAAATCTACCTCTGACGGAATTGTCAACTTTATACGCTCGCCCACTCCGGCCCCCGCTCCGGCCGTTTTTGGCCGGCCGCATTTGCCACGAGAAAATTAATTATTTGGGCCGGAGCCAATACGTGTCCGTGCGCCCGGCCCCACTGTCCTCTTATAGAGGAGAGAGACAGACACAAAGAGACAGAGAAGAGGAGAAGGGGACCAGAGACAGAGAGAGGAGGGGAAGGGAACAGGAGAGGACATGTGGTTCCTCTCCGGATTGTCCCACCCACCTAATATTTTTTCCGCATGTGCATGGTGTGAATTGTGCTGGTATGGCCGGATGAAGAGTCCAAAAAAGCTTCTCGACTGCATCCACACCTTAGTAGCTCGAACCCCAGCAAACCATCTGTCCATATACATGGGACACGTAGAGATGAATCGCGTAAAAGCCTTTTACATGATAATAAATTGTTTGTCACCGATCCAGTCCTCCCATGCACACCAGAATGGATTTAGACATTTAAGAGATTTTGGGAAGAGAATTGACATGGTTTTTGTATAATTGCTAATGAAGTGCCAGACGCGACTCGAGCTTTTGCTTGTGTTCAAGAAAATCCACCAACATTATTGCAGACAAAATAGGGAAATTTTGTCAAACAAAGTCCTAAATCCACCGCAATTTTGTCAAATTCAATCTTAAACCCTTCAATTTTATCAACCGAGTTCATCCGATCAATTTATTGGTAAGTGAACGCCCTCGTCACCTTACACGACATGACTGCCGTTGATGTGAATAATTTTCAATATGTTTTTTTTCTCTTTCTTCTTACTTTTGCCGGCTAGCGACCTGCCAACCCTTAGCGCTTGCTGGTCACCAATGGCGAGGAAGGAGTTTTAAAAAAAGAGAAGGAAACAAGAACTACAAATTTGCACAGAATACTAAAATTATTAGAAATTGTCACCCTCAGCACTAGCCCACAAGGGCCGCACAAAGTTCGTCGGATGAATGAATTGACAAAATTCCAAAATAGATTTAAATTTTTTTGGTAATTTTCTCGAAAGAATAAACATTATAAACGATTCAGCGATTCTATACTCAAGATTAGAAAGGAACTGACCGCAACTTTACGTTTTCATGGATTCAAAGCAGAGTTCCCAAAGAGGAGTAGACTTGCATTGGAAGAAAGTTGACCCCGGCACTGGAAATGTGAAGCGAAAATGACGAAATGCTTCCCGTTGATCGTAAGCAACCTCCTTGTGTGGCCAAATGGGAAACCGGGAATCTGCAAAAGAGAGGGGACCATATCGCAAAGGACCGTATGTCCTCTCTGAAGCCTCACCCCGCAATCGCGGGTGCCGATGGCCTAAACCCATCAATAATCTGTCTTTCCCTCTGTTTCTTCTTTTTGTTAGTCTTTCATGGTTGCCTGAAGCAATTCGATTTCGACCCCACCGACCTATGCAATTCGACCGCCTTTTCATCAATCATTTTTCGCCGCCATGCCCAATATGTGCATGACAACATGCGCAAAGTTTGACAAACCTTTTTATATAAGACTGCTCGGCTGGACGAGAACATTCCCAACTTGATCATTCGTTTGGATCCATCAAGTCGTTATTTGTTTGGCTTTGATAAGTTGGTGGGCTTCATCAGATGTAGAGATTTCGATTTCACATGGTGTAGTTAAAACCTCAAGCAATATACGAAGTGAGTACGGAGAGGTCAGGGTAAGCTTATTATTTAGATCCAGTAAACCATCGTGAGGTGTGCGTCCAGCTCGAGATATTTCTGGGGAATAATCATTGTTTCGAGAAAAAAATTTTCTCATTTTTCGAGGTTTAGATTACTTATGAATATGAGGTAAACTGAAAATATGTACCCACTAAAGCTTAAATTCAGAAACATAATCTCCTCTTCAAAAAATCAATATTATTCTCCAAAACATGATAACAAATCCGATGTTTCGACAAAAAACTAACACTATTTGAGCACGAGAACCCCAACACTCGTTCTTGGGTCCTTGCTAGCAAGGCCTCGACCGAAACTAGAGGTCAAAGTCGAGTCCCCAGCACTTGGGCCCCAAGTCCATCAAGGCGGGCCCCAGCACCCCAACCGCCCATGCTTGGTTCCATCAAGGCTGGCCCCGATCTTCTGGCGTGCTAGGGACCATGTCTCGACCAAGG
>JAGVVM010013286.1:0-17519 GCA_019149425.1 Psidium friedrichsthalianum
CTTTTTCCCCATGGCTAGTGAGGGCACGGCCAAACCATCGCTGGCTCCGAAACCCTTGGATGTGTGACCTGAAAAATAAATAAAAAAGTTCCAAGTAAGACGATTTGCTAGAAATATCAATTCCAGTGATTGATTTTATTCCGATGTGGCACTTGACTGAGTGAAAAGAAAATTTATGATACTCAAGGAATCAATGTACCAAAGTTATGGCAGTCCAGACGAATTATCCTATGTTTTGAATTGCATTATGAGATTTAGTGTTTGGTGAAGAATGTTAAAAATAAAATTAGAAATCACATTTCGAGAATTGAATTCTGGGTAGCGAGGAGGAGGAGAAAGAAAACTTAGTTGGAGACGCACAAGAAAACATAATTAAAGAGCGATCAGAAAACCATTAAAAATAGAGTAACGTCGGCGAACGTCACGTCTAGTTTTCTATATTTTTAAACACGATTTTGTCCAATATAATTGAGCTCATCTGTTATAGTCAACTAATCTACCTATTCAAATGGTCCTTGGAAAGAAATTTAACGTTTTAACTTGTCGCGGCACTGGTAACTGCTGAACCAGGTTTGACTCCTTTTAGATCATGTAATTTTTGGCCTTTGTGGGATGTTTTTTTTTTTGTTTTTTTGTCGAACCTTTTCTAGATCGAGTTGTCATCCTTTTCCATACGGGGACTCAATCAACCGGCCAAGATTGAGTCAATTCATGTCTTAATTCGAGAACAAAGTCATTCTTTCCTCAAAGATTGCCGTGTAAGAAGGCTTGGTCCAAACTTCTTGAGCTAGAGCTTGGAGCGGTCAAACAATAGTTACCAAACAAAATACTTTGCACTGTAGTACACGAAGGATGCCGGGGGGGGGGGGGGGGGGGGGGGGAACCACCGCGTCATCGTAGAAAACGTTCCTTCGATAGGTCGGGTACTAAGAATGCGGATGATAACCATTCTATTATCAAGAGCTATTTTTAAGCAAAAAATATTTTTTAAATTTTTAATTTTTTTATTCCTTGATTTTTTGAGTAGAGAAAACGCATTTGATAACGCACAAATTTTTTATTTGCAAGATAGAAATTCGTTTTGATAACAACATAAGATTTATACAGTTGTTGGCCTCCGGGCCTCGATTCGGTCAAGACAGGAAATTGCGGGCGCAGGAAGCGAGAGAGAGGAACAGGGTGAGTAATGAGAAGATATTCTTATTTTTGCTTCCGTTCTAGAAATAGAAAAATAAATTGACTTTTGTTTTATTTCTGTTCTAAATCTATTTTTGAGCTAATTTTTTTTCCTAGAAATAGAAAAATGAAATTATTTTACCTAAACGGATTTATGTTCTAAAACTGTTCCCGTGAATTAAAAAATATAAAAATAAATAAATAGAATGTTATCATTTGCGGTCTAAGGAGGTCCGTCGATTTTTGGGTCGAGATTATGGATTCGAAGAGTACACACTTGTCAATTCGTTTTGGTACGATGTGTATGCAAAATGTTTAGTCGGTTGAGCCTATCTAACTTGGATAGACTCTTTATTGATATTGCGACGTGCAAAAAACCCTAAACAAAACCTTATGCTCTCTATCGCCCAAATAGCGAGCAGCCTGTACTATCCACGCTTCCTCCACGTTCGTTACTACCACCACCGACGGTCTTGGCCACCGCCCGGGAATTGCTTCCGAGGCGGCGACATCTGAACATGTTGCCGTCGCCCGACGTCGCTCGCCTTTGGATAGAAAATTAAGAGGATCTCGCAATAGACATTGGAGTGGGAGAACTTATGTTGACGTTAGGGTTTGGTGGGAGAGGGTTGATGCGATTTTTCTGACCGGAAAGTGAAGGAGCACAGTTTGACAAATGACAAAATCTCAGTGTAACGTCTAGACCTGCCTAACTTTGGAATAGTCCCTCCTCCAGGAGAAGCTGGCGGATCGCCTTCCACCTCCCGCCTAACGAAATCAAACCTCGGACCACCTCCCAGATAAAGACAACATCCTGTTCCCGCAACGTTTATCCATGGGGTAACATCACCGAAAATCCTAAAAATAAATTTACCTTAAATTAATTTTTTCACCACTAAAAATATTAAAAAAATCCAAATTATTATACCTCTGATAAATTTACTTCAAACTAATTTTTTTTTGTCACAAAAAGTCCCAAACAAGCATACTCGTGACAAATTATCCTCCATTAGTTTCTGTTAAATCGGATTAATATCATGAAAAATTTCAAATCGGTACTCCTGTGATAAATGAAGAGTAAAAAATCCTAAATGATATATCCGTTAATTGAATATGTCGTTAACTTAGTAATTTGATGGTAAAATTTAATAAAAATTAACGGAAGGTAAATTTATTGCAATATATCCGTGGAATTTTTTCTATCAAAAGATTAATTTGAGGGTATAGTACCGTAAATGTATCAATTGTGGTTTTCGACGGTGTTGACCGTTTTCACGACTTGTATAAGACAACGAACATTGGGACGTCAGCAGAATCCTCAAGCTCTCCCTCGCACGCCCATGGAGCCATGTCGAGGAGGGTTTGCTCGTCGGCGGACTCCACCGACTTTGGAACGTCCTCCATTCCGTTTCCTCCACCGTAACGCTGTGAAACGGACTGGCGCGGGAGAATTGCTCAGAAAGTTCAGAACCTTTTCTTACCACACCATCCCTTGGAAAACAAACGCAAAGCCATTTAGCCCAAGCTGTTTCTTGGTTGGTCCCAGTTTCGGCGTTTTCCTTCAAGAAAGTCCAAAGCGTCCGGGCTTTTTCGCCGTCCTGCTCTGCATGCCAAAAAAACAAAAACTTTAGAATTCTCCACTCTAACTTTGAAAAAATCGACTACCCACATCGCCTTTTCGCTTTCGCTTTACCGGTTCATCTTCCCCACCGAAGCCAATCTTGTGCTCTGTGCTCTGGTTTTTCCACCTGCGAAGCGTGCGATCACTTTCTGCAATACCCAGCAATGGTTGTCCGTTGTCGACGTAACCCAAGATTGACAGAGCCTTGATTTTTCCCTGCCGTCCAGTGTTTGGAAACTTTGGTAAAATCGCTGAGAGCTTCGGGAAGAGAGAGATATGGAGGCTCAAGCAGAGAAGTGTATGTCGCCGTGGGGAATGATCTGCAAGATATTTTCAAGACCCTGAGTGGGCGCTGAGAAGTGGTCTTCTCAGCCAATTCACATAGTCATCCTTTCATGTATCGAGAAACACATCCAAAGATTTTGTGTATGGCCCATGTAAGTTTCAGAGTTGTTGAAGCATCTTGCAGATTGTCTTTTGCTTTTTAAAGCGTTCGTTTGAAATAGTTGTGCTTCATGGGTCATAATTTTTGAGTTTTGTTTGTCGGTTGATTTTCAGTTGGAAAGCATCCTGCAAGTTCTGTTAATGAGGAGGTGCTGGAAGTTCTCAAAGAATGAGCAGGAAAAAGATTGACAGTCTCCTCTCCAAGTACATAGCTTTCTGTGGCAAGGTAGAGAGTTTCTCCTTCGAGCTGTGTCGTTTTGGCTATAGATCGACTTGTCTTTAAACCTCTTCTTTGGTCAGAGGATGAATTGTAATCACTTGTTCAAGCTAGAAATCTTTCGGAAACACATTGTCACTGAAAACCGAGATTGAGCTCTGGTTTCTGTGAGATGTACTCTTAGAGAGAAGAATGAAGCTTTGAGATTGGTATTTCATGGGGAGTTGACTCTGATTAATCAAGATGTTGAATTGTAATACTTACCCGTTTTAATCGATAGGGAAGCTGTGAAATGGTCTCGAGGAGCGAAGTACGAAACCGCTCTGGCAAATTATATTGTCCTGTTTTCATTTTTACATTGCCTTCGATTTGCTTCTGGTCCCGGTTTTTTAAGCCTACTATTACTGCTCCCAGGTAAAGGCTGAAGCAGTGAAAGTGGAGAAATATGATGAACCCATTCACAAGCTCGTTGTGGATTTGATATCTGGATTGCGTATAACCAAGTTGGTGATGGGTCTCACATTCATGAAATCCTCCTCTTCATCATGGTATGCCATAGCCTTGACTTGTAACCCGACCTTCTTAGTCGTTTGCTTTTAGCGTTATAATTCGTTTCAAATCAGTCGGCCAGTCATAATTTTTTCCTGTTGACACTATTGGGTGTAGGAAATCAAAAGTTGCACTCAGTCGGTCGTTCTATGTCCATAGGCAAAAGCCTGACTTTTGCCAATTGTACTTGATATGCACCGGAAAATGGTGCATC
Source organism: Psidium friedrichsthalianum (assembly GCA_019149425.1). Classification (NCBI taxonomy): domain Eukaryota; kingdom Viridiplantae; phylum Streptophyta; class Magnoliopsida; order Myrtales; family Myrtaceae; genus Psidium; species Psidium friedrichsthalianum. Next base: position 4,222 of record JAGVVM010013286.1, read on the forward strand.
AAAAGATGGGAGGGTGAAGATGGAATCGTGGAGGATGATCAGGGTGTGATGGTTGCTAAGTTTAAATGAAGTCTAGCTTCAAAGGCTGGATCGGAAAGATGTTCAACGGCAACATCTCGCCGGAAAGGAATTTCAGCTTGCCCCCCCGTCGCGGTGTACTTGGACTCCCCGATTCGCAGAGTCAGTGGGAACGCTATGTGGAAGAAATTGAAGATTATTTTCCAGGAGCTGCTGATTTCCTACAAAGAAGATGACAATTTTGAGGACCGCGGAACGGCTAGCCCCATAAAGCCAGATGCGCCAGAGGATGCTGATATTACTATAGTGAGCTATTGAATTTTTCCTCTGTCCTTTTCCCTTCTTGATAAATTTGCTGATGATTAGATAATAGTCTGATAGCACAAACAGACCCTACTGTCTTGTTTTTAGTTAGGAGCAGTTAGAATGTGATGTTTCGGTTCTAACAATTCCACTTTCACATTGTTGTCATGTCAAGTAAGCATTCAAGTTCCTACTCCTTTTCTTATTTTTATCCTCTTAAAAGTTTGGAAAAATGCGACATCTGAGAAGAGCTCATTGATTTGTTCTACAGTTACTCAAATATAAGATGTTTTCATAGTGTAGAAAGACTCAAAACTAGTAGATATAGTCAAAATTTATCTTTATTGCATTCCTGCAAGTTTTGGGGAAATGATCTTGATGACTGTTTTTGTTGTAACCATGTATTGTTGGTAATTGACCAGAGTCCTACGGAAAAGATTGAAGCTCTCAAAAGGAAAATAGAGGAAGCACACCAGACAATCCAATTGAAGAGGAAAGAATCTAAGGAGAACATAGAAAGACAGTCGAAAGCCGAACGGGCCATCTCTTTGTGCAATTTGCGAGTAAGATTGCGTCAATTCATCTTTCTACAACTATCTATTTGCTTGAGAATTTTATTCTTCTGAGTGTTATCCAATCCTCTCTAGATAGAAGATATTGAAACCCGCACTAAAGAAGAATTCACGAACCAAGCGGCGCTTCGGAAATATTTGGAGGCTGAGAAGGATAAGGTCTATGAAGCAATGAGGGACACTGAAGAGAGTAGGAGCAAGCTAAAGTCGCTGCTGCAACTTCAGAGTGAACTCTCGGACAAACTCCAAACTTCAAACCTCGCGAAGGTGCATGCCGAGGCCCGCCTAGAGAAAGTGGTCACAACAAGAGCAGAAATGGTGAGGGAGATCGAGGAATTAAGGCGACAGAGAGATGTCCTCCAACGCCGCATCGAGTTTTGTAGAGAAAAAGACACTATAGAAATGGTTAACAGGTTGAACGAAGTTAGCTGCGGGCATCGAGAGTACGCACAGGACGAGATCAGGCTGGCAACTGACAATTTCTCCCAGCGTCTCAGATTGAAGTCTGGAGGAGACTGGACGAATGTGTATAGAGGACGGATAAATCATGCAACGACGGTCGCAGTTAAAATGCTCAACTCTTCAAATGGACTATCTCAAGAAAATTTCGAAAAGACGGTAAAAATTGAAATGCTCGTGTCTTTCAGAAGAACTGTCTATGGTTATCGCTGAAATTAGCCTTTCTATCTGTAGGTGAGACTTCTCAGTCAAGTTAGGCACCCGAATATCGTCGCAATGGTCTGCTGTTGTTCGGAGCTGCAATGCATAGCCTTCGAGTATATGCATTCCGGGAGCTTGAGGGATATTCTGAATTCCCCTCACAGAAAGTCCAGAAGATGTAACCAGCTCCTCTGGTGGCACGACCGGGTCCGTGTTGCCCACGACGTGGCATCTGGGTTGGGTTTCCTCCACTCGGCCAAACCCACACCAATGATTCACGGACGCCTAACCCTGTCTAACATCCTCCTCGACCGCAATCTCGTAGCGAAAATCAGTAATTTCGGGCTTGATGGGTCCGCAAACCATGACAATAAGGACGTGCATGTGGATATCCAAGCCTTCGGGGCTATCCTGGCGCAACTTTTGACAGGAAGGAACTGGTCCGGGCTACTCGAACAGGCAATGACAATGGACCCCATGGGCCTTGTCGATGTATTGGATCAGACGGCTGGACGGTGGCCGTTAGACCTGGCGGGAGAGCTTGCTGATATGGCATTAACGTGCTTGTCGGCTGATCCAGAATCAGCTCCAGGTTACAACATCGGAATGATCATAGACGAGCTCAAAGATCTAAGAAGAAGAGCGGATGAGATTGTAGCGAGAGAAGGGAATGAGGTGGCTATCAGTAGGGGAGCCGACCGGGACGACTCGAGAGGCGTCCCCAAGATATTCGTCTGCCCCATATTTCAGGTACGAACATCTACAAACTCTAGGTGCCGCTAGCTATAGTTTAGTTCGTAGGGAGGTCGCATGAATGCACAATTTTGTGGTGTTCGTGCAGGAGATAATGAAGAATCCTCACGTAGCAGCAGATGGGTTTTCGTATGAACTAGAGGCCATTGAGGAGTGGCTGTGGACGGGGCATGATACATCCCCCATGACCAACTTGAAGCTCAAGCACAAGTTCCTCGCGCCGAACCACACGCTCCGGGCGTTCATTCAAGAGTGGCAAAGCAAGCGATCCGCGGTCCAGCCTTTGTAAATCGAATTTTTACTGAAAACAGCACATCAGCATACGCCCACAGAGGCTAGATTAAAAAAAAAAAATCTGAATAAGGAGGTATAGATACTGCCATAACAAGCTTGTTTCCCCTGAGTCGTCCCGATGAACAGGACATTCGATAAGCGGATCGAGCAGTCTACACGCGCCTTTCGGTGAGCCAAAGAATGCATATAAGCAGGGCTTACTCAACACGCAAATGAGCCGAACCGCTATTCATATTCACGAGTTCCATAAGCGAGAACACAGATAAATAGGTGCAGCAGTTTCGTGACCTCCCAGTCACACGTCCGATAGGACTAGGTGTAATTTCAAGCACTTGCAGAGCTTAAGTTGTCAGCTGTTTTAACATATTTCGAAATTTATTGTTTCCAAATTGCCAGTATTCTAAACAATTATTCGCACTACTCACAAACTTATAAGGCTACAGCCTCTCATACAAAATTACCAACTTCTGTTTGATTCCGATTACCGACGTTTATTTGGTTATTCGAGTAAACCAACGGTTCCAACAATTTTACCAATACTTATATGGAGTTTATCCACGGGTTAAAGTTAGCAACTTCCATAAGAAAGTGTCTACGGGTCTTGGATAAGCTGGATATGTGAATGAGTCGTTCAGATTGTCGTTGGTTTGCAAGGAATTGAAGTGGGGGTTCATGAAGAGGGGGAGTGGCCTTATGGTTTGGAAAAAGGCCGCGAGGTTCGGTTTTTTTTTTTTTGTAGGGTGTGTCCCTTGGCTGTATCGATGCTATCTGATTTGGGACGGGTTGGTAACTTAACTTGGATTGCCGGACGAATCACTGATTTGACGTGGATTGGAATCGGCCTCGCATGAGCTTCGGCTACGAGGTTAGAGGGGAAGGTTATTAGAATTTTGAAACTTTCGTGTTTACTTTAGCTTATTGGCACTTGATTGTCTTGTGCCCCTTATGTATATGTGTTCATTGTGGCTTTCTATTGGTCGGTTGGTTGGTAAGGTGTGCTTGAATGAATGACGAATGGATAGTTTAGTTGTTCGGCTAGATGTCTTTCTTGCCAAGCTTTGGCTTACTCTTGTTGTTGAACCCTCTTTTTTTTAGATACCTAGGTTCTCATGGCTCAAGGTGATAGCGATGGTGTCGGAGCTTAGTGTTGACACTTGATTTTTGGCAAATTTTATCCTCAAAAATTTTTAGAAAATCCATAAAAATTCATAAAATTGAAAAATCAACTTTGGGGACCTTGGTTTGGCCTGGGGAACCAATTTTGAGAAAAAAATAATTTTCCTTATTTTTTGTATTTTTCTGCATTTTTATTTTCAAAAATTCATAAAAATAAATAAAAAGTGAGAAAATTGCACAATCAACTTTGGGGACCTTGGTTTAGCCTAGGGAACCAATTTGAGCAAAAAATAATTTTCTCTATTTTTTGCATTTTTCTGCATTTTAATTTCAAAAATTCATAAAAAAATCCATAAAAAGTGAGAAAATTGAAAAATCAACTTTGGGGACCTCAGCCTAGCCTAGGGAACCAATTTGAGCAAAAAATAATTTTCCCTATTTTTTTGCATTTTTAATATTTTCAGAAATTAGGAAAATAATAAAAATTAATAAAAAATAGCATTTGAAGTCATAAAATTACCAAAAAATAGTCAATATTTTTTATTTAATTTTCTCCCCATTTTGGATGAATAAATCTTGAAAAATAAAGTCTGGAATCTAGAGTTTCTTTGTTAATTTTATTTTTCAGATTATTTAAATAATTCTGGAAATTCCATTTTTTGCTTTTTAATTTTTAATTTTTACATTTTTAGAGTCGTGTCATCCTCCTCTATTTTTAAAAATTAAAATCGAGTCCAGAAGCCCTCAGGATTGTCCAATTTCGCTAAAATGACCAACATGCAATTTCTGATTTTTCAATTTAGTCCCTACAATCACTAAAAATGAAATTAAAAATTTTCTAGGGACTGAATTGAAAATAGGGCGACGTCACCCCCTAGATTTGACCTTCTGAACCCAATGGTGGCAACAATTTTTGCAACAAAGGACCCTAAGACTTTGGATTTTGCAAAATGGGTCCTCGGGTCAAATTGAAAATTTGGGGTTTTCGCACAAATACTGAAAATTGTCGGCCAAAAACACCATTTTCAAATAAATTCGACACCCCTCAGACTGATTTTGGTGTCAATTTTGAAAAAAAATGAAAAATTTGAGGTCAATTTGGAGGAAATAAGTGATTTGAGTCGGTCGGGTCGAGCCAGATCCGACCCGACCCGACCTAAATGACCATCGTCTTCCCCAAATCTGGATTTGCACAGAGAGGGGGAAATTTGAATCCACCGGCAATTCTCACGCGAAAATAGGGGAATCCTAACCAGATTTGAAGGTTGGTTCGACGAAGATCAGGGGATAGATTTGAGGGATTTGATTGATAGGGGTTTCGTTAGGGGAAATTAGCGGATAGAAGAGGGGGGAAAGTGCTCTGTTTCGAGGGACTTTTCTGGGGTTTTGCCTGAGAGACTTGAGAGGCAATTGAGGACGAAAGGAGGAAAATCAAGCTTCACCGTCGCCATCACGAGCTTCCTGGTAGTCCAAGGAGCAAAGGGAGCCATCTCGCGCGAAGTTCCACCCTGAAACAAGGTAAACGCCATTCCTGCTCAGCTCGAGCTCCTACAATGGCAGATTTCAATCCCGCTGGTTTTCCTTTATAATTCTAGAGTCAATGCATTCCTACGCTCGCACTGACCACATCCCTGCCTTCCTTTTGCATTTTCGTCGCATAATAACCCCCGACCCATTTCCTCGGTCCTGAGCCTGTCGCGAGTTCATACACTCGCTTCCAGCGTCAAATAGCGTCGCACGATTTTCAGGTAAGTTCCTTTGTCCCGATGAATGTTTCCTATTCGGCCTGTGCAGCTTGCTAGCGTATGTTTGCCGAGTTTGAGTTTCATCGCCGGAGTACCTCTCGGCTTGGGCTAGATTAGGTAATTTCGCGCAGTTTAATGGTCTAAAAGTCGGATACATGTGCGCTGGGATGATTAGAAACGGATTTAGGTTGAAAGTAAGAAGCTTTGGGTACGTTTCAGTCGAGTTATAGGCTCGTCGGCGAGGCGCCGGCGAGAATGTCTCCTACGGCAACAGACTCGAGAACTTAGCATAGCAAAATAAGACTTGATCCAACGGTTGAGATAGAATTTGGGAGACAGATCTGAGCCGTTAATTTTGGTATTCGGATTAGATGGTCTAGATTTTGTCGAAAGTAGATCCGACGGTCGGTGATGGTCTAATAATCCGAAGAATGTGGTTAAGCCACGTGGCGAGTTCTGCGCCACAAGATCTAAAATAGGCAGAAAATAGACAAAAACAAAATGAAGATCAAAAATTCGAAAAAAAATTAAAATAAACCCCTAAAACTACGTCGTTTCGGTGTTGGGTTTTAGGGTAGTGGGCCGGGTCCATACGACCCGGTCCGTATAACCTAATTCAAAATAAAAATAATAAAAACATCCAGAAAATAAAATAAAAATCAAATAAAAGAATAATTAAAAAAAACAAAAACAAAAACAGAAAACAAAATTCCAAACGGCGTCGTTCTAATTTTAGGGTTTTAGATTCGAGCCCGGGTTATTGGGCCGGGTTGACCCGACCCGGTCCGAAAAATTAAAAATATATATAAATGAAAAATAATAAACAAACAAATAAATAATCGAATAAAAAATTATAAAAAATTCTAAAAATCTTATAAAATTTACAGAATAAATAAAAGATCCGTAAAAATCATAAAATTTTTAGGAAAATTTAAATTGTTAAAAGAATATATATGAAAATTCTGAAAATTTGGAAAAATATATAAAATTAATAATAATAAAAAATTCCAAAAAATATAGAAAATATTCTAAAAATAAGGAAAACTCCCAAAAAGTCTTAGAAAATCCTAAAAAATTAAAAAAAAATTAATTTATAAAATTTATAAAAAATTCAGAAAAATCCAAAAAAAAAACAAAAAACCCAAAAATAGGGAAAATTCCTAGAAATCACAGAAAAAATTCAAAAATTCCGAAAAATGTCCAAAAAATAGGGAAAATCCTTAGAAAATTTTTAAAAAGTCTGGAAAAATTCCAAAAAGAAAAACTGCGTCTCTCTCTGCAACAACACAGTTTCATCACACTAACGGTAGTGCTGTATCTAGGGGAGGAGAAAAGAGAGAATTTTCTTTTTTGGAATTTTTCCCAGACTTTTTTAAAAATTTTCTAAGGATTTTCCCTATTTTTTGGACATTTTTCGGAATTTTTTTGAATTTTTTCTGTGATTTCTAGGAATTTTCCCTATTTTTGGGTTTTTTTGTTTTTTTTTTGGATTTTTCCTGAATTTTTTATAATTTTATAAATTAATTTTTTTTTAATTTTTTAGGATTTTCTAAGACTTTTTTGGAGTTTTCCTTATTTTTAGAATATTTTCTATATTTTTTGGAATTTTTTATTATTATTAATTTTATATATTTTTCCAAATTTTCAGAATTTCATATATATTCTTTTAACAATTTAAATTTTCCTAAAAATTTTATGATTTTTACGGATCTTTTATTTATTCTGTAAATTTTATAAGATTTTTAGAATTTTTTTATAATTTTTTATGTCGATTATTTATTTGTTTGTTTATTATTTTTCATTTATGATATATTTTTAATTTTTCGGACCGGGTCGGGTCCAACCCGGCCCAATAACCCGGCTCGAATCTAAACCCTAAAATTAGAACGACGCCGTTTGGAATTTTGTTTTCTGTTTTTGTTTTTGTTTTTTTTAATTATTACTTTTATTTGATTTTTATTTTATTTTCTGGAGTGTTTTTATTATTTTATTTTGAATTAGGTTATACGGACGCCGGGTCGTATGGACCCGGCCCCACTACCCTAAAACCCAACACCGAAACGACGTAGTTTTAGGGGTTTATTTTAATTTTTTTTTCGAATTTTTGATCTTCATTTTGTTTTTGTCTATTTTCTGCCTATTTTAGATCTTGTGGCGCAGAACTCGCCACGTGGCTTAACCACATTCTTCGGATTATTAGACCATCACCGACCGTCGGATCTACTTTCACAAAATCTAATGACCATCTAATCCGATACCAAAATTAACGGCTCAGATCTGTCTCCCAAATTCTATCTCAACCGTTGGATCAAGTCTTATTTTGCTATGCTAAGTTCTCGAGTCTGTTGCCGTAGGAGACATTCTCGCCGGCGCCTCGCCGACGAGCCTATAACTCGACTGAAACGTACCAAAGCTTCTTACTTTCAACCTAATCCGTTTCTAATCATCCCAGCGCACATGTATCCGACTTTTAGACCATTAAACTGCGCGAAATTACCTAATCTAGCCCAAGCCGAGAGGTACTCGGCGATGAAACTCAAACTCGGCAAACATACGCTAGCAAGCTGCACAGGCCGAATAGGAAACATTCATCGGGGACAAAAGGAACTTACCTGAAAATCGTGCGACGCTATTTGACGCTGAAGCGAGTGTATGAACTCGCGACAGGCTCAGGACCGAGGAAATGGGTCGGGGGTTATTATGCGACGAAAATGCAAAAGGAAGGCAGGGATGTGGTCAGTGCGAGCGTAGAATGCATTGACTCTAGAATTATAAAGGAAAACCAGCGGGATTGAATCTGCCATTGTAGGAGCTCGAGCTGAGCAGGAATGGCGTTTACCTTGTTTCAGGGTGGAACTTCGCGCGAGATGGCTCCCTTTGCTCCTTGGACTACCAGGAAGCTCGTGATGGCGACGGTGAAGCTTGATTTTCCTCCTTTCGTCCTCATTGCCTCTCAAGTCTCTCAGGCAAAACCCCAGAAAAGTCCCTCGAAACAGAGCACTTTCCCCCCTCTTCTATCCGCTAATTTCCCCTAACGAAACCCCTATCAATCAAATCCCTCAAATCTATCCCCTGATCTTCGTCGAACCAACCTTCAAATCTGGTTAGGATTCCCCTATTTTCGCGTGAGAATTGCCCGGTGGATTCAAATTTCCCCCTCTCTGTGCAAATCCAGATTTGGGAAGACGATGGTCATTTAGGTCGGGTCGGGTCGGATCTGGCTCGACCCGACCGACTCAAATCACTTATTTCCTCCAAATTGACCTCAAATTTTTCATTTTTTTCAAAATTGACACCAAAATCAGTCTGGGGGTGTCGAATTTATTTGAAAATGGTGTTTTTGGCCGACAATTTTCAGTATTTGTGCGAAAACCCCAATTTTCAATTTGACCCGAGGACCCATTTTTGCAAAATCCAAAGTCTTAGGGTCCTTTGTTGCAAAAATTGTTGCCACCATTGGGTTCAGAAGGTCAAATCTAGGGGTGACGTCGCCCTATTTTCAATTCAGTCCCTAGAAAATTTTTAATTTATTTTTAGTGATTGTAGGGAGAAACTAAAATATGAAAAATCAGAAATTGCATTTGTTGGTCATTTTAGCGAAATTGGACAATCCTGAGGGCTTCTGGACTCGATTTTAATTTTTAAACAATAGAGAGGATGACACGACTCTAAAAATGTAAAAATTAAATTAAAAAGCAAAAAATGGAATTTCCAGAATTATTTAAATAATCTGAAAAATAAAATTAACAAAGAAACTCTAGATTCCAGACTTTATTTTTCAAGATTTATTCATCCAAAATGGGGAGAAAATTAAATAAAAAATATTGACTATTTTTTGGTAATTTTATGACTTCAATGCTATTTTTTATTAATTTTTTTATTATTTTCCTAATTTCTGAAATATTAAAATGCAAAAAAATAGGGAAAATTATTTTTTGCTCAAATTGGTTCCCTAGGCTAGGCTGAGGTCCCCAAAGTTGATTTTTCAATTTTCTCACTTTTTATGGATTTTTTTATATGAATTTTTGAAATTAAAATGCAGAAAAATGCAAAAAATAGAGAAAATTATTTTTTGCCTCAAAATTGGTTCCCTAGGCTAAACCAAGGTCCCCAAAGTTGATTGGGCAATTTTCTCACTTTTTATTTATTTTTATGAATTTTTGAAAATAAAAATGCAGAAAATACAAAAAAAAAAATAAGGAAAATTATTTTTTTCTCAAAATTGGTTCCCCAGGCCAAACCAAGGTCCCCAAAGTTGATTTTTCAATTTTGAATTTTTATGGATTTTCTAAAATTTTTGAGGATAAAATTTGCCAAAAATCAAGTGTCAACACTAAGCTCCGACACCATCGCTATCACCTTGAGCCATGAGAACCTAGGTATCTAAAAAAAAGAGGGTTCAACAACAAGAGTAAGCCAAAGCTTGGCAAGAAGACATCTAGCCGAACAACTAAACTATCCATTCGTCATTCATCAAGCACACCTTACCAACCAACCGACCAATAGAAAGCCACAATGAACACATATACATAAGGGGCACAAGACCATCAAGTGCCAATAAGCTAAAGTAAACACGAAAGTTTTCAAAATTCTAATAACCTTCCCCTCTAACCTCGTAGCCGAAGCTCATGCGAGCCGATTCCAATCCACGTCAAATCAGTGATTCGTCCGGCAATCCAAGTTAAGTTACCAACCCGTCCCAATCAGATAGCATCGATACGCCAAGGGACACACCCTACAAAAAAAAAAAAACCGAACCTCGCGGCCTTTTTCCAAACCATAAGGCCACTCCCCCTCTTCATGAACCCCCACTTTCAATTCCTTGCAAACCAACGACAATCTGAACGACTCATTCACATATCCAGCTTATCCAAGACCCGTAGACACTTTCTTATGGAAGTTGCTAACTTTAACCCGTGGATAAACTCCATATAAGTATTGGTAAAATTGTTGGAACCGTTGGTTTACTCGAATAACCAAATAAACGTCGGTAATCGAATCAAACAGAAGTTGGTAATTTTGTATGAGAGGCTGTAGCCTTATAAGTTTGTGAGTAGTGCGAATAATTGTTTAGAATACTGGCAATTTTGGAAACAATAAATTTCGAAATATGTTAAAACAGCTGACAACTTAAGCTCTGCAAGTGCTTGAAATTACACCTAGTCCTATCGGACGTGTGACTGGGAGGTCACGAAACTGCTGCACCTATTTATCTGTGTTCTCGCTTATGGAACTCGTGAATATGAATAGCGGTTCGGCTCATTTGCGTGTTGAGTAAGCCCTGCTTATATGCATTCTTTGGCTCACCGAAAGGCGCGTGTAGACTGCTCGATCCGCTTATCGAATGTCCTGTTCATCGGGACGACTCAGGGGGAAACAAGCTTGTTATGGCAGTATCTATACCTCCTTATTCAGATTTTTTTTTTTTAATCTAGCCTCTGTGGGCGTATGCTGATGTGCTGTTTTCAGTAAAATTCGATTTACAAGGCTGGACCGCGGATCGCTTGCTTTGCCACTCTTGAATGAACGCCCGGAGCGTGTGGTTCGGCGCGAGGAACTTGTGCTTGAGCTTCAAGTTGGTCATGGGGGATGTATCATGCCCCGTCCACAGCCACTCCTCAATGGCCTCTAGTTCATACAAAACCCATCTGCTGCTACGTGAGGATTCTTCATTATCTCCTGCACGAACACCACAAAATTGTGCATTCATGCGACCTCCCTACGAACTAAACTATAGCTAGCGGCACCTAGAGTTTGTAGATGTTCGTACCTGAAATATGGGGCAGACGAATATCTTGGGGACGCCTCTCGAGTCGTCCCGGTCGGCTCCCCTACTGATAGCCACCTCATTCCCTTCTCTCGCTACAATCTCATCCGCTCTTCTTCTTAGATCTTTGAGCTCGTCTATGATCATTCCGATGTTGTAACCTGGAGCTGATTCTGGATCAGCCGACAAGCACGTTAATGCCATATCAGCAAGCTCTCCCGCCAGGTCTAACGCCACCGTCCAGCCGTCTGATCCAATACATCGACAAGGCCCATGGGGTCCATTGTCATTGCCTGTTCGAGTAGCCCGGACCAGTTCCTTCCTGTCAAAAGTTTGCGCCAGGATAGCCCCGAAGGCTTGGATATCCACATGCACGTCCTTATTGTCATGGTTTGCGGACCCATCAAGCCCGAAATTACTGATTTTCGCTACGAGATTGCGGTCGAGGAGGATGTTAGACAGGGTTAGGCGTCCGTGAATCATTGGTGTGGGTTTGGCCGAGTGGAGGAAACCCAACCCAGATGCCACGTCGTGGGCAACACGGACCCGGTCGTGCCACCAGAGGAGCTGGTTACATCTTCTGGACTTTCTGTGAGGGAATTCAGAATATCCCTCAAGCTCCCGGAATGCATATACTCGAAGGCTATGCATTGCAGCTCCGAACAACAGCAGACCATTGCGACGATATTCGGGTGCCTAACTTGACTGAGAAGTCTCACCTACAGATAGAAAGGCTAATTTCAGCGATAACCATAGACAGTTCTTCTGAAAGACACGAGCATTTCAATTTTTACCGTCTTTTCGAAATTTTCTTGAGATAGTCCATTTGAAGAGTTGAGCATTTTAACTGCGACCGTCGTTGCATGATTTATCCGTCCTCTATACACATTCGTCCAGTCTCCTCCAGACTTCAATCTGAGACGCTGGGAGAAATTGTCAGTTGCCAGCCTGATCTCGTCCTGTGCGTACTCTCGATGCCCGCAGCTAACTTCGTTCAACCTGTTAACCATTTCTATAGTGTCTTTTTCTCTACAAAACTCGATGCGGCGTTGGAGGACATCTCTCTGTCGCCTTAATTCCTCGATCTCCCTCACCATTTCTGCTCTTGTTGTGACCACTTTCTCTAGGCGGGCCTCGGCATGCACCTTCGCGAGGTTTGAAGTTTGGAGTTTTGTCCGAGAGTTCACTCTGAAGTTGCAGCAGCGACTTTAGCTTGCTCCTACTCTCTTCAGTGTCCCTCATTGCTTCATAGACCTTATCCTTCTCAGCCTCCAAATATTTCCGAAGCGCCGCTTGGTTCGTGAATTCTTCTTTAGTGCGGGTTTCAATATCTTCTATCTAGAGAGGATTGGATAACACTCAGAAGAATAAAATTCTCAAGCAAATAGATAGTTGTAGAAAGATGAATTGACGCAATCTTACTCGCAAATTGCACAAAGAGATGGCCCGTTCGGCTTTCGACTGTCTTTCTATGTTCTCCTTAGATTCTTTCCTCTTCAATTGGATTGTCTGGTGTGCTTCCTCTATTTTCCTTTTGAGAGCTTCAATCTTTTCCGTAGGACTCTGGTCAATTACCACAATACATGGTTACAACAAAAACAGTCATCAAGATCATTTCCCCAAAACTTGCAGGAATGCAATAAAGATAAATTTTGACTATATCTACTAGTTTTGAGTCTTTCTACACTATGAAACATCTTATATTTGAGTAACTGTAGAACAAATCAATGAGCTCTTCTCAGATGTCGCATTTTTCCAAACTTTTAAGAGGATAAAAATAAGAAAAGGAGTAGGAACTTGAATGCTTACTTGACATGACAACAATGTGAAAGTGGAATTGTTAGAACCGAAACATCACATTCTAACTGCTCCTAACTAAAAACAAGACAGTAGGGTCTGTTTGTGCTATCAGACTATTATCTAATCATCAGCAAATTTATCAAGAAGGGAAAAGGACAGAGGAAAAATTCAATAGCTCACTATAGTAATATCAGCATCCTCTGGCGCATCTGGCTTTATGGGGCTAGCCGTTCCGCGGTCCTCAAAATTGTCATCTTCTTTGTAGGAATT
>JAGVVM010013287.1:0-12524 GCA_019149425.1 Psidium friedrichsthalianum
CCATTCTTGAGGCGTCAAGAATATGTGTGATGGGTTATCAGTTGGTCTCTGATCTTCAAAATTGGTTCCTGGTTGAAGGATCGTGGATTGGGCATCCACGAGCCGGCTGAGACTAGTATGTTCACAGCCTCGCTATTGAGCATTGGATGCCCAATAGGGATGACGAGTCACCAGTCATCGGACGCTAGATGTCTAAGCTGGAACACAGGTGTTCGTATCGAAACGAGTTTGATCGAATTCACTGAATGTGACGAAAGAGCGATAACCAACATGGAGGCTTCGTGCTTGGTCAATGTCTCGATTGCTCTTGGCTTTAGTGTGTTAATGGTCCTCAGACCTGAGCCAAGATGCTGGCTTGTATATTGGATGACTGTGGTTCACAGGTACGATATTGGCCGAACATTGATCCGCCTCTGTGCATGATAGTCACAGTTCTCCATATACGAAGTTACAAGCGTGGGCAACAATTGGGATTTGTCTCCTCATTAGATGAGGTTGATGTCCTATGAGATCTATGTGTGATGGTGCATTAGAAAGTCCTTAGCAAAGGCAAAAGTCGAGAAGAGTCTCGTCAAATGCACGTCAGATAGATTTGTGCATATGATCTGTGGGTTTGACTCTGATATCCATGGCCCTCATTTGATCGAGACATGGTAAGACAGAAGGACTGAATAACACCAAACCAAGGCCAACAAGTTCACTTTGTCCACGTACTTTATTTTGACTGGGTAACCGTGATATGTTGCTAGACGTCACTCACGGTTTGTGGGATCTAAGGATTGATTTAGGATGATTAATTCCTTGAAGAATCTCACTGCCAGTTCAGGGGTGAACCTAGGGATGTCACACGCCTTAACTGACATTTAGTGACATCTATAGTGAATACAGGATCGCAAGAATGCGATAGGACTATTTTGGATAGTCAAAAGGAGTTGAAACGGATTGGATTCATTTCCTTTTTCTAATGCTCACTAAAGGGAGAAATAGATGACACAGGCATGACATCAAGATGATGTCATGGATGATGTAATGGTTACATTATGCCTGCATCATCGTTGGATAAGGATTGTTATCCAAAGAGAAGATAAGAAAGATTATCCTCTAGAAAATGTCAAAAGTATGATAAGATTTTCTATCCATTTGACAGAGACGTTTGGCACGTCAAACGATATGATTTGATCACCAAACTCGAGGGACTTGAAGTTTAGAATGTCTAGAGCCCGTGGATGAGAATCACCGCAAAAAACGATGACATTTGGGCTGCCCAAATGGGCGCCTAAAATTGGCTGACGGGTTGGTCAAAGGCGGTAAAATTGCTGCCTTTGACCACCGCCCAATGGGCGGGGCCCACGTGGATGGTCAAAGGTAGTTTGACCGCCTTTGACCAGCATCCAGTTGGCCACGTGGGCCAGCTAGCAGCCCACGTGGCGGCCCCCTATTGGTCGCCACGTGAGGCGATTTATACCGCCCCTCCCCCTCATTCTCTCCCTCTCTCTATCCTCTAAAAAAAGGGGTAAGGGGGCTCAACTTTAAAGGTTAGAAATGTGTGAGAGTCACACATATATGTGCCAAAATTCGTGAAAAAGTGAGCTCGAGAATCGATCAATTCAGATACATAAAGTTTGTGTTTCCATTGGTTAAAAATGAAGGGTTCGGATTGAGACGCCGCGAGGATTACTAGCATAATCCGAGAGTCGTTTCTCCGAATCTCCATCTTCAAGGTTGCACAGGTGTCGGGGCGTGTCTGAATTAGAGGCCCGACACCTCTTGGGCTTGAGGAAAAACAAGCAGAGCCGCATCCAACCTCTGTTATCCATATATGTTTCTAAACTAGCTTTAGAAAGTTTGATTTTTTTATTAAAGTATACAAGGATTTCTAAGATAATCTAGGGTACCGTTTAAATTTATTTTCTTCCGCTGCGTGTATGACATGTTTTTATGTATGTGACGAGCGCTCGAGATCGTTAGAAACCAACATACCTCACCGACTACTTCACGACCATCCTTGAGTCACCAACCGAAGGCCTTCACTCCCTCAAGCTTTGGGTAAGAAACTCTTCCTCCTAAACACTCTTCATCTCTCTCTCGAGTTCCCTCTGCACCACCTGTCTTCTGAAAGCCATAACTGCCTCTGTAGTACTCCGATTACCACGAAACCACTTCCATTCTCTCTTCAAGCCCGTTCCAACGCCGCCTCACTCGCACTAAATAGCCACCTGAGATGTCTGGAACAGCTTCCCGACGCCGATTGTTTCAATCCCGTCGCCCCCATCGATTACCCCTTTTGTCGCCTTCAATTGCCTCTCGCCAGCCTCTGACCACCTCCATTAGCTTCCAACTGACTATGACCCTCACCCCTAACGTCTTGGCAGCCTGCCTTATCCACGCCATGGCTAAAAGAGCTACTTTTGCTCCCGATCAACCCCAAACCCAAGAGAGTGTCTCTCGGGCATCTCTCTCTCTTTGATTCATGAGCTCTCTCTCACTCTCTCGTGTATATGTTAGGTTGCCGTGAACTGCCGCGACATCGTTCAAGTCTCGTGGGTGCTCGAGCTAGAGCATTTAGTAAGCGAGCCTTAAACCTGATTTAGAATGTGGTATATGGTAGAGTTATGCTTTTGAGTGCGTATTAGACTATAAAGTTGAGTTTTTGAGCATCAATGACCTGAAACAATCTGTTGGCCGTGCATGATGTATGCTGTCCTTGAGGGTATATTGGTCGCTTCGTGAGTGCTAGAGTTAGTCGTGATAGCCAAGTGGTATGTCGGAAAGTTTAGACAACTTAAGACAAGAACAAAGGCTTAAAATGAAAATTTTGGTACTTGAAAACTTGCTGGTCATGTGGATTAGAGGTTGTCCATGAGGACAAAGTGGTCATTTCGAGGATTATGAGTTTAGCCATGTACATTAGGAAGCGTGCCCAAAGACTTAGATGACTTAGAGTCAAAATTGAGCCCCAAAAGCATGTATTCTGCGGTAAAGTGCATGAATATTATGATTGGCATGCTTTTGGCATGATTATGTGTAGCATGATGCATGCCCCTGAGGTGAGATGCGTGTGTGAAAGCTGACTTGCATGGGTAATTTGTGAGTTCCGAAATGCGTGCCTGCTTTGTCGTGTGTCAGAGCTGTGAGAAATGTGAATGCAATGGAAATTGATATGCTCGAGTATTGTACGACTATTAAAATGCCTGTGTGTGGCATGTGATGCATTGCATGATGGTTTGAGATTGTGAGCTCGGTGGAGTGCGTAGAACCGTGCAGGCAGGCCGGCAGTGCCTAGAGAGCCACCGGAATGTGGAGAGATAAGGAGATGCCAAATAGTCCACTATTGAGAGCATGGGTTATGTGTTGTGCCACTTGTTACGTGCTTGGCACGGGGCGTCTGGAGTGACCAGAGTGCCGACTTAATGTAATGAGACACGAGTCTGAGGTACAGGCCTAAAGGTGTGCGAGACGCTGGCCAAATCCGGAAGTGGCCAGAGAGCCACTGGGGTGGGTTCAGTCCGGTAGTCCCCATTGAGCTACCGGGGACCCCCAAGAGAACCATGTGAGCATGCTGCATTTGTATGGATTGAATTCGTGATATGTGTGTGACGAGTTAAATATGATGTATTCATATGTGATGAAAGTGTGATAGCTATGGGACGATTTGCAGTCTGGCATGAAATACGTGATCACTATCTTTTGACTGAGTATATTGCCTGTGAATTGTCGAGTTGCCATTGGGGATTGCTCTGTATGTATTGTTTCTCTAATTTGAATTTAGAGTCTTACTTACTGAGTTTATAAAACTCAAACTTTAGGTCGATCGCCCTTTTAGACCCCCGACCATGAGTACGAGTGGACCACAGATAATTTTTGGGATACCCATGGAGTGGCAAATCGACAGGATTGAGTACTTAACAGACGATGGCAGTATTTACGTCTGGCAGGTGACCACTCTCTGGGTGGATGTGGGTGGTGTCATTTGGGAGAGACACCAATATTAAGGCATGGAGACTGAGGGTGGGGGAAGACTTGTCTGACGCCTTACCTAGCTTCGACATTCCACTCGAGGTCCTCCATGCCCAGGATCCCAATGCTGCCCTACCTGATGGTGCGTTAGTGGACCCTTCGGGTGGATTAGAGTCTGAGTTTGAGAATAGTTTTTAGGAAGAGGGTCCCTGCGTGTATTATGCTGATGACCTTGACGAGAACCAGATGGAGGTTGATATAGAGATAAACCCACCTGGCCTGCTTCCCGAGGAGATCCCACCTGCCTATATGAGTGATGTAGCGGATGCCAAGAATTTTAGCTCCTATGCATGATCCTTTTTGAGGGGAGTTTAGCTTTAGTAGATGCTAGTAATCCTACTTTTGAAGTCGTCGTGGCTATATTCTGTTATTATATGTTGTTTTGTTGTTGTTGTTATTTAAAAGTTGTAGTATGTGACCCTTGGTAGTTTAATGGAAGTCCTTTGTATTTGAAAATTTGCCTCTCTCTCTTTTCTATCCCTTATTATTATATGTTTGGTGTGATGTGCTTCCGTTGGCCACTATCCTATGTTGGTCGTTTGCTCCGCGACGAGTCCTGGGTCGTCGTATCCTTGGTGCAGCGACCATTCGATCGTTATCGTCCCTTGCGAGGGATGTCGCGTGGCCCGCCGGGTTTGAGGCATGATAGCCCTATTTAAGTGGTATCCAAGCAAGGACTGCTCGATAATAGATTATTCGAGGCTTGGAGTGATAAGGCTGAAGATTATGGGGTAGTTAGATAGCGAGACCCCTAAGTTCAAGCTAGAATCTGGGTGCGTCGCATGTGAATTGAGTGGTGCATGTGATTGCTGCCTTGAATTGGTTGCCCAAGTCTGTGCTAGGTCCTTGTGTTAGATGTTGTTTGTAGTACTGCTACTTTGCAGATTGCGTCTGGATCTAAGGTAAGAGACTGAACCCTAACTGTGGTGTGATGTGAGCGCCTTTCTGAAACTATTGTTAGTGGCCGTATGTTAGCCTGTTGTTGTGTATTACTAGACCTAAGAGGTGATTTAGGTCTTAATTCTTCGATGGGATTATAGCAAATCTAGGTAAACAAGATCAGGAAAAATGAATACTAGGGGTCGAGGTAGACCTAGAAGGGGTGGAGAAGTATCTAGTTTAGGTGCTCAAGCTGCAAAAGCTCCAAATACGGGAGCTCAAGCTACAAGAAACCCTAGTATGGGTGATGTTATGAGGATGTTTACAGAAGTTGGTGCTTTAATGAACAGGCAGGCTGAAGAAAAATTATCACTGTAGCCCAAGCTGCTGAAGCCGCCCTAGCTGCAGTTAATGGGGCGAACGGAAACAATGGGAACCTTGGAAATGAGGTTAGGTAGATGACTCGGTTAGTGGAGTAGTTCCTGAAGCTGAAGCCGTTAGAGTTCAACAGCGATGGCGGACCAAAAGCCGCATCACTTTGGGTGGAGAAACTAGAGAAGGCATTTGCCTTACTGGGTTACACTGAAGAAAAGAAGGTGACCCTGGCTGTGTAACAACTGCAGAGTACAGCTGATGACTAGTGGAAAGCCACTCGAGGGCGAGTTTTCCCGAATGCTGCAGTGCCGACTTAGACTGCTTTCCGTGATGCATTCGATGGAAAATATTTTTCTAGGGCTGCTCAAGAACGCAAGATGGAGGAGTTTCTGCGACTCCGACAAGGACAGATGACGGTGGACCAGTATGAAGCCGAAATCGTGAGGCTATCAAAGTACGCCCCAAAGATGGTCGAAAATGACTGGGATAAAGCGAAGAGATTCCATGAAGGGCTGAGACCGGACCTTCGTAGCCGAATACTTACTGCAGGACTAAGAGAATATTACGCAATGTACAAAAGAGCGCAAGAGTTCGAAAGGGACTCGAATGAAAGGGCCGCCGCATCTGGGTTATGGTTTATACCCAGGCGAGACAATAGGAGTTTCGGAAAGAGGCTAATGGTGGATAGTAGAAGGTTTGCCCCACCAGCTTGGAGAACCCTTGGAAAACCGCCACCTGTTGTTGAAGGAAGATGCCGCCACTGTGGACAGAGGCATGTGAGTGATCTTTGCCCAAGAAGGAGGCAAAGAGCCTGCTTTGAGTGTGGGCAAATGGGATATCTTGCGAGAAATTGCCCGAGGAAAAATCGTGGATCGCAAAATCAACAGCAAAGACTCCTAGCAGGACCACCGGCAGCTACTGCTCCTCAAGGAAACCCGAATCGACTGTCGGCACAAGGAAGAGTATATGCAATAGCGCGAGAAGAAGCTGAAACGCGCCTGGCGTAATCACAGGTACCGTTTCGTTATGTGATCATGCTGCATATGCTTTCTTTGATCCGGGAGCATCATATTCATTCGTGCCTGAGCAATTTGCGATTCTGACTAGCATGAAAATGAAACCATTAAAAGTACATCTGCATGTGACCACAACACTAAAGGATAAGATCCGCGTTTCGTTGGGATGCATGAATTGTGAGATAGCATTTGGCGTTGGAAAAGGAACGATAGACTTGGCAGCGCTGCCTATGTTTGACTTTGACGTCATAATTGGGATGGATTGGCTAGTTAGGCAAGGGGCAGTAATTGACTGTAGTAGGAGGGTGATTCAGTTCAACCTGACTGGTCACCCTAAATTTGAGTTTACGGGTAGTCAAGGAGGGACTTCAATTCCCTTGATTTTATCGCTTAAGGCTACCAAGCTGTTGGACGAGAGTTGCTAAGGTTATTTGGTGAATGTAATTGAACTGTCTACAGAGGAAAGGAGGTTAGAAGATGTGGCTATAGTCCGTGACTGGCCGGATATGTTTCCCCAAGAACTATCTGGACTACCTCCTGAAAGAGAAGTGAAATTCGTGATTGAATTGCTCCATAGAATGGAGCTAATCTCTAAGGTGCCATATAGGATGGCACTGTTGGAGTTGAAAGAGCTTAAGGTGCAAATGCAGGAGTTATTGGATAAGGGATTCATTAAACCTAGTGCGTCGCCATGGGATGCGCCAGTGCTGTTTGTAAAGAAGAAGGATGGATCGTTGCGATTATGCATCGATTACAGACAGCTGAACTAAGTGACAATTAAGAACAAGTATCCATTCCCAAGGATTGATGACGTATTTGACCAGTTGCAAGGAGCGTCCGTATTTTCAAAGATTGACCTTAGGACAGGTTATCATCAACTGAGGATCAGTAGTGAGGATATTCCAAAGACGTTCTTTAGGACGAGGAATGGGTATTACGAGTTTATCGTTATGCTATTTGGGTTGACGAATGCCCCTGCCGCTTTCATGGACTTAATGAATAGAGTGTTCAGAGAATTTTTGGATCAATTTGGCATAGTATTCATCGACGACATTCTGGTGTACTTGAAGAGCACGGAAGACCATGAGTTGCATTTGAGGACCGTATTACAGACACTAAGAAAACACCTGTTGTACGCTAAGTTCAGCAAATGCGAGTTTTGGTTAAGTCGAGTAGCGTTTTTGGGACACGTAATCTCTGGGGAAGGACTCTCTATGGATCCGTCTGTCGCGACCCAAAAATTTTCGATCGGTGGAAAATTCCCAGGTTAACGGATTATCAGGTTAATTAGATATGACTAATCTAATACGGACTCTCTCAAGTCCTACCGAATCGCAACTTTGATTTTGTTCAAATGATTTTAGAATTTGGAGTCGCCACTAATCATTTTTGGCAGGTCGATTAGAAACCTAAGTAAATTAGCGGGAGAACTAAATTACTTCTACGAACCAAAGATTATGAGTTCGGGGACTTAGTTACACTAGTTAATTAAAATTAATGCCATTTCGGTACCTTAATTTCATGGGTATCCTAATTTGGCAACTCAGGCTTGGTTTACTCCTAAGGCTCTAGTGAGATGTTCTCTTTTTTGTAATTTTACTTTTTAGATGAAATGCATGGATGGTAATGGATGCATGGATAAGCAAAACATGAATATCTACATACAAACGCGTGAACGTATACATACGAATGCAGACATGCAGTCATGAATATGCGAGCATAGATATACAAATATGACATGCAAACGTGAACGTGCGTCACATGCGAACGCGTATCACATGCGAGCGTGGACACGCAAATACAGCACAAGAACGTGGATATACAAATAAAGCACGCGAACGCAGACATGCGGATGCGACATACGAAGGCAGACATGCAGACGCGACATACGTACGTGGACATGTGAATGTAGGTATATGAATACAGACAGGCAGATACAAAAACATATGAATAGATATGAAAACGTACAAATACAACATGCATATACGAAGACACACAAATACGATATGCGAATGTGACACGCGTACGTGACCGTGCGAACACGACATGCGTACGTGGACGTGCGAACGCGGGCATGCGTACATGGACGTACGTACGCGACATGCGTACGTGGACGTACGTATGCGACATGCGTACGTAGATGTGGAAACGTGACATGCGTACGTGGACGTGCGTACAGGGACATGCGTACGTGGACGTGTAAGTGCAACATGCGTGCGTATGTGACATGCGTATGTGGACGTGCATACGGGGAGATGCGTATGGGGAGATGCGTACGTGGACGTGCGTACGCGACGTGCGTACGTGGACGTGCGAACGCGACGTGCGTACGTGGACGTGCGAACGCGACGTGCGTACGTGGACGTGCGTACGCGACGTGCGTACGTGGACGTGCGTACGCGACGTGCGTACGTGGACGTGCGTACGCGGACGTGCGTACGTGGACGTGTGAACGCGGACATGCGTACGTGGACGTGCATACGCGAAATGCGTACGTGGACGTGGGAACGCGACATGCGTACGTGGACGTGGGAACGCGACATGCGTACGTGGACGTGCATACGGGGACATGCGTACACGACATGTAAATCTGGACATGCGGACTCGACACGCTAATGAATCATTAAAAATAGGATTCGCCAGTCGAAATGGTTCGTTTCCTAGTTTTTTGGGATTTTTTTAAATTTTCTGGAATTTTTCAAGACAATTTGCCTATGAGGGGCAAAATTATTATTTTGGAAAAATCAGAAAGGAAATTCATCAAAAATAGGATTGACCAGTCGAGATTGCCCGTTTCCTAGTTTTTGAGATTTTTCTTTTGAATTTTTTTTAGATGAATACGCATGAATCAATGACAATACAAATACGAATGCGGTATGGCAAAATACGCATGACCTATGCTATGTGAAATGCACATGAATGACATTTTTTGGTATTTTCAAAGTATTAAAAATTCGCTGAAGCCGAAAGAGGGAGTGAGCTAATGACTTCTGTGCAGTGTTGCGACCTCCAGCAGGTGGCTCGGCATACTTATTCTGGGGTCTGATGATTTAGAAATTAAATTGCAAAAAGTAAATGCAGCAAATAAAGGACCTCCAATGGGAGGCTCAGCCTTGGCTTGACCTACCAATTCTGGGGTTTGATAGTACAGAAATTAAATCGTAGGAAATTAAATCGCAGTAAATAAAGAACCTCCAATGAGGGGCTCAACCTTGACTTGGCCTACCCATTCTGGGGTTTGATGGTACAGAAATTAAATTGCAGTAAATAAAGAACCTCTAACGAGGGGTTTGGCCTTGGCTCGGCCTACCCATTCTAGGGTTTGATGGTACAGAAATTAAATTGCAGTAAATAAAGAACCTCCAACGAGGGATTCGGCTTTGGCTCGGCCTACTTATTCTGGGGTTTGATAATACATAAATTAAATTACAGGAAATTAAATTGCAGGTGATAAAGGACCACCAGTGGGTGAGTCAGCCTTCCCATTCTGGGGTTTAATGGTATAAAAATTAAATTGCGAAAATTAAAGGGCAGTAAATAAACGACCTCCAGTGAGTGGGCTTTGCCCTTCCCATTCTGAGGTTTGACGGTGCAAAAATTAAATTGTAGAAATTAAATACAGTAAATGAAAGACCTCCAATAGATGGGCTTTACCCTTCCCATTCTGGGGTTTGATCTTCTAAAATAAAATACAGGAAATTGATTAGGCAATTTGGGCCTAAACTCGCGGGCAGATCAACTGAGGAGTTAGTGGAAGTTTAGGAGCTCATTCATGCCAATTCCGCGCTCCCATGGGATTCACCGTTGATATGAAGCTGTTATTACCTGACATAAAATATGGCGAAAGGGATCAGTGTAGAATATCTGTGCCAATTTGCATCTAAACCAGAAAGATAACAAAGATCACTTAGCTTTGTATCTTCCATGAGAAATTAGCTGTTCGTTAAAGGAGGGGTCTCGTTTGCATCACTAGAATGGCAAGCTTGATTTAGGCGCTTTTGCTCCAGATTTATGCCGACATTCTCATCCTAAACCCAGAAGAACTTATTGAAGTCCTCGAATCCCATGGAAATGGTGTGGACCTAATAGAGGAAATTGCGGGAGAGCTTCCATTTGTACTGCAAGATCCCCGCATACGAGCCCAAATTACCTTCCCTCGACTAAAAGGGTGCCTCGGTCAAGATTTGATGTTGCGGACCAGAGGTTGGCAAAGGTGATATTCAACAAGGGCTTCTCGAGTATTACAAATGGGACTAAAGTGACTTGTTCTACATCGGCTATCCATGTGGTTGAATCCATCCGAAATGAGAATGGGTCTGTAATTTATTGCTCTTCCTTGTATAAGGCCTGTTTCGCAGCCCACAGTTCTTCTTTTATGACCCATGAGCCCGAAATAACAGTTCAGCAAGCAATCAGATCATTAAGAGGGATAAAGCGAGCGCAAGCTTGAGTCCTTTGTCTCAGGAAGCTTTTCTCTTAAGGAACGCTGGGTTGACAATAATGGGGGAGTTACTCAATGACCCCGAGAAGACTTTTTGGAGGTTTTCTAGGGAAAATCCATTTGCACAGAAGGTTAAGTCATTGTAAGAAAAGTTGTATCGCTCCATTCAAGGGAGTTTCTCCGAGAGCGATTTTGGAACTTCTCCGGCCAAATTGTTTGAGAAGAATCGAGGTTTCGGAGGCTTCAAACACCTAGAAAGGGGATTAGGCCACTAAGATGATTCTCAGAGATCGAGCGCCTTAACTCAGAGGTTTTACTGGAATATGACCAGTGAGACTGGTCTTGGACAAATTAAGATATTCTAAATAGGGAGGACTTCAAATCCTGAGGAATCTGATCCTGGAACTGGTTCTCGTTCGAGTCAATGACCCGTAACATCTCCTGGAAAGCACCAGGCGCCGATCTTTGAAACGAATTCCCCTGAAATGTTGAGAGTGGTGGCTTTCTCATTTTGGAAAGAACGTGTACTCCAGATGGTTTGGCGGCAGCATGACAAATCAGCAATAGGCCCTCCCTGAAGCTCAGTCGATGGATTAAGATGGTGTGACCGGCGAAGGACCAAGTGATGCCCACGAAGGACTTATCCGATGATCGAAGAAGCCGAGTGGTCTTTGCATATTTGGCATTTAGGCAGCCTCATATGCTTGTTGCTTGATGAACTGACTAACCATCTGGATGAAGTCCACCAGCTGCTGAGGACATGAATGCATAAGACTGGAGACCCCCATCCGTTGTGTTTCTCACCATCCTCTTCGCTCGAATGCATCCACCGATGGAATCACCGTTATAGTTGCTGCTGCTGCGAGGTGGGCTGTTGTGGTCATCCTGAGACTGGTCAAAGCTGTTGCGGAAGCTTGACGTGCGAGCATTTCGAGTCTGTGACCCTATGTGTGGGTGGCTCCTCAAGAAGAAGACGAAGGCGAACCGTTCTTCTCTCCCATCCCACATTTTGCTAGAACACCCTGAGGTGTGTTGTTGCCTGAGGCCGCCCCTACCGCAGTGCCGGTGGTGTCGGTCGAGGGAACACCTCCTCCGCCGCCGTTGTTGAGAGAGGACGACAGTGTAGAAGACGGTTGAGGACTTGGGCTTCTTCTGATTTCAAGAAATGAGGATTTCTCGCTGCCCACATAGAAATTCCCCAATTTGCTTCCTGGGGTTTCGGTGCTCAACCACTCCTGGGGCTGTTCTTGGAGGTGGTGGTGGTCCTTTGGGATCAATCTCCTCTTCCCCCCCCCCCCCCCCCCCCGAAGTCCCTTTGTTCAACCCTTCCTCTTTTGAGCAGCATGGACTCCTTCCCATTGTCGCTACCCACTCTCCCTCCCCTCTCTCAACTTGTCTTCTTTTGGTTTTGTCATGGTCTGACAGTGGAAGTGGTTTTCCATGGTATGATAGCCTTCACCCACCACTCTCCACTAATGCTTCCCACTCATTTTCTCTTAAAGTGGGGGACCCTTTCTTTTGCCTCATTCACCGTGCTGTTGCTTGATTGAATGGTGATGATCAATGTTTCAACAACGAAGCTACATTGGAGAAGTTTTGAGACCAGGAGTTTCTGAAGTGAGTTGCCACGAGAGATGAAGGCCAAAGGGTTTGCTTGCGAAGGGCAGGGGTTTGTTGTTCAATTTGCGAAGGCCAAAAAATTACCATCACCACCGACACTACCTTTTCTAAGCGAATATTTCCAGCACGCTGCACTTGATGTTTTTGCTCCAAACAGTCCCCTTTTTGAGCGAAAA
>JAGVVM010013291.1:0-12278 GCA_019149425.1 Psidium friedrichsthalianum
GGCAGACGAGATGCCTTGTGGGATGTTAGTGAAAGTCGAGTATTTATTCTTTTGTTGTGTGATTGGAGAGGGCTTTTGCTGTGTGATCAGGAAAGTATTAGAATGAGATGAGACCCACACGAGCTAGTCAGCTAGTGGCTTGACAGCGTCGTGGTGGGGTGTGTTTTTTTGAAAGACCGCAACCAACGGAATCCTAGGCATGACGTATGGATTGGCATCGTGGTGGCAAAGGTGTATTACTTCCTAAGTGACGATGGATGATCTACGTGATAGTGTATATTGGATGTGGTAAGTCTATTGGTTGATACCATTTAGATTAGTGATTAGTGAGAAACAGACTTGAGTGGTCCATAGTGTAATTTGTTATTGTATGTCCTAGTGATATTGCTAGAAAGGCCTATGAACATTAAGGTTGATGATGACCTATGATAATGGTTAAGATTGTGGGATATGGTGATTTCCAGAGAATAAGTGATTAGAGTGGCATAGTACGGCCACATATTGTGGATGGGATATTGAATCTAGAGAACCTAAGGTTTGTTAAGGAGGGGATAAGGATCAAGTTTCAAGGATGAAACTTCTTAAGGAGTAAAAGATTGTGATGACTTGATTTTTAAAAAAATAGATTTTGAGCTAAATAGTAAATATCATGCTCGATTTATATCGAATGTGAACTTGAGGGATTGAATTGTAGTATGGTGGATTATGTGAGCGCGACGTTGGAATGTTAGGCATGGCAATTTTATTAGGACTGTTAGTGTTTATTTGAGTGAATAGTTTTCAAGAACAGGTCCGACGTAACTTTGGTTCGCGGTTGAACTGCGAAACTCACTGCTTATAGCCCCCTCTTCCACCACTTTCTCACCTCCTCCCCCCCCCCCCCAAAAGAACCCTTTTTTCTCTCCCCTCATCTCATTTTTCTCTCTATATTTTGAGCATGGACAGCCCCCTCCTCCTTATTCTATTCGGCTGCTCATTTCTTCCCCTCGGTTCATCCATTTCTTTTTTTTTTGCCGACAACTCAAATCTATGGGCTGATCATCAAAGAGGTTGATAGAACTTCATGAATTTAAGCAGCACTAAAATAGTAGTAAGAGACCCGTGGTTCGTTTGGCATCAATTCAAGCCCCGTTTCTTCAAGCGGCTATCCTAGGTGAGTAAACCTCTATCCATACCACTACTTTATTCATTTGTAGTTGGTTTTAACGCAAATCGCCAATGTTTGACAATGGGTATGTGAGGGAGTGGTTAGGCTTGCATGGAAGGGAAATCGCTTTAATTCAAATGATCTGTTGCTTGATCTGGTATCTTTGGATCATGGGTAGCAAGGATATGAAAGCTGATCATCTTGATTGTTAGAGAATTGTGGTGAATTGAAGTGGGAGAGCCGGAGGAGAGTTCAGCTATGTGAGTGGGGGAAAGAATTTGTAAAGTTTGGAATTTGAGCGAGGTAAGTTTGGTGGTGATATGATGACTATCTAACTTAGGGAAAGTGGAATGATAGTTGGATCATCTGATAAGTCATCAGTTTAGCGTGAATGAAAGGTGAGATTAGGTAAACTTTAGCCTAAGATCTTTATGTTCCTTATAATGTTTTGTGACTCCCCTTTATGATTGTATTTTGTGTTGCTTTGTTTGGAGTTTCATTGATTTGTGGCTTGCTAAAATTTACTTCACTAAGTGTATGGGTGGATTGCCTAGTCGTTTGGTTGGCTGTTTACTCTTGGAGCTTTGGCTTACCCTCGTTGATTTAACCCTTTTTAGATACTCATGCTTTCGCGGCTCACGATGACAGTGATAGTGTCGAAGCATGGCAAAGGTAGTGTTGGATAGTGTTTAGGGATTATATGTTACCTTTTCGAATTCCTCCCAGTGCATTCCTGTTATCATGAAGTAGATGTATTCAATAATGTTTCATCTATAAAATGTATGTATTTTTTGATGTGCCAAGTGATCTTATTATCTATGTAAGCCATAGTAAACCCTAAGCGGCCATGTGATGGCCTAAATTTCTATTATTAGTGCTTATCGGATTTGGATTAGCAAAGAAATATGAATTGAGATTTAATAAATTGTGTTACAGTGGATTATTTGAGACAATGAAGTAATTGGATACAACAAGATTATATAGACCATTAGTATTTGGTTTAATGGTTGGGCTAGTTTATATTATTGGTTTGATGTGAAATTAGTTTGTGGTTGAAACGCAAAACTTGCACAAGAGCCCATCGACCTTGCCCTCTATTTAAGGGCACTTAATCTATCCTCTCTTATTTCTCTCTTTGCTTTTCGTGGGGGCCTGCCTCCCCTTGTTTCCTCCACCCAAAATCCCCCGCACCCGAGAGCTTGTCTTCTCAATTTTCTGCGTGTGCCAACAAGAAATTGTCCATTTGAGCTCATCTAGAAGGAGAATTGAGCTTTATTTTTCTTACGCGACCATAAGATCAAGGGCTACTTGGATTTGAGGGCTGATTATCCAGAAAGTTGATGAAAATTTGTGAAATTGAGCTGCACAGAGATTGGTTGGTAGAGACCCCGAATCATCCGGTGCGATTCAAGCTTTGTTCTTTGTCGTCCTTCGATCTAAGGCAAGTAGAACTCCTACCCTCACTACTAGGCTATCCAATGTTTGTTCGTTTTGGCAATACTTGATGTTTCAAAAATTGGTATGGAGATTGATAGTTCGACTTGCACGGTTGGGAAAATGTATCGTGTAGTCGATCCATTGCTTAAGTGGACATCTATAGGAGTTGGGTGAGTTGACCACTTGAGTTAATCATTTGATTGTCGTTGGTTGTGATAAATTAGGGTTGAACCGAAGGAGGTAGTTCGGCCAAGCATATCAGGGAGGTGTTTTGTGTGACTATTGACACCTAAATTTTAATTTTAATTTTAATTTATATATTGCACAAAAATTGAGAATTAATTCTCACCAAAAAAATATTTCCTCATACATTGTATTTGCATCAATTTAGACTGGCAGAGGAATTGGGCTTAAATTGAAGAGCGACGGACCCGAGTTTACTTGAAAATTTGGCCAGCCCATGGTGACGTCTTTATTGGGCCAAAAATTCAAAGAGTCCTAACCCATTGGGACTCTTCAATATTTTAAAAATTAAGAGTTTTAAATAATTAAAACTCTTATTCAAAATTTCTAATCTAATGGCCCTAATCTAATCCTACCTTAGCTATGTTTAATCCAATGGTCCATAGTAACTCTTACTCCTACTAGGACTAGGGTTGATTTTAACTCTATATAAGCAACCTTAGCTCTAGGCTTAAAGGGGGTGAGCAATTTTGGGATTCACAAGCACAACTCAGAAATTAGAGAGAGATATACATGAGAGAGTAAAGGAGATTGTGGTCGAGAAACCTTCTCGGATTGCTCCCCACCGCCAATGCCTTCATCCCTTGTTGGCTGTACCAATAAGAAGTTGAACGTCCTTGACCAAGTTTCAACACTGCTGCCCAGTCTGTATTTGTGCCCAAACTGCTGTTGATCAATACTGTTCCCTCTACTGATGTTTGTTGCTATCCAAGGGTCGTTCCTATTGCTCTTCGGGGTTATTTTTTCTGTAAATCAGCCCTAGAACAGTGCTATTCAGCCTGTTTTCATTCACCATCCACCGTAGATTTTTTTTACAGGTTTAGAGTGGTTTCATTCACTGTCAATGGTCGTATCCCTTTTTGTTCGAAGTTCCTTTTCACTACAAATTGAAGCCAAACAGTGTTGTTTTTAGGGCAAAATTGCAACTTGCACGTTTGCAGATTTTTGGAGCAAGACAAAGTAATTTCCTCTAACCTTTGATTGCGATTCATGCTTGTTTGATTGGCAACATGCACATATGTTCATATACCTTGATGGATGTATATCGACTTGCAATTAAAATTGAAAAAAACCAAACCTTTTGACTATAAAAGTTGAAGTTTTTGATGAACAAAAAATCTGATTTTTTTGGATGGTTAACTCTCATGGCCAAACTTGGCATAATTTTTCCGAATTAAAAACCTTAAACCCAAACCCGAAATGTTCTATCCATGGCCATTTGGATACGACTATTTTGAATTGATAAGTTAGACAAATTCGATCTATAACCATTTAGATCTAATTCGTTATCTTCCCAAATCAATTTTTGGGTTTAAGGAGGCGGATATTTTTTTTGAAAAAAATTCAAGAGGATTATCCATGGATTACATTATGGTTATCATGTTTTGGATATTCATTGATTATCATGTTTGCTTTGGATATGGCCTTATCTTCTTTGAATTTCTATAAAAGAAATTTAAAAATTTTAGTAAGATATGGTTTCTTAGAAACCCTATCTAATTGAAATTTTAAAAAAAGATAAGCTTCTTAGAAAGCTTATCTCATTGGAAATTTGAAATAAAAATCAAGATAAGAAACTATCCATGCATATCCTAAAAGAATTTGAAAAATTCTAAAAAAATACAAAAAAAAAAATCTGCTCATTACATTATCCTCGCATGCTCGCATATCTCATGTCATTCTCGCATGCCTGTATGTCTCATGTCTTCTCGTATGTTCGCATATCCCACGTCATGCATACCCATGCACATGTTGCATACTCATGTTTGCATACCGTGTTTGCATATCCTTGTTCACATATCCATGTCGTAATTGTGTGTCACATATTCGCATGTTTTTATATGCCATGTTCGCATGTCAATGTTATTCATACTCATAGTTTTCGCGTATCACTTATGCATTGCCTTCCATATTTTTTTAAAAAATCATTATTCTTGCATACATCATGTATATTTTCACGCGTTTCATATGTTACATGTCCATGTTGCATTTTATTTGCCATGTCTTTTGCATGGTTAGTCTAATCAAATGCATAATTGTCTACATGTTGCTTATTATCTTGCATTGCATCTTTGTCGCGACCTAAAAAATCAATCAAGGCTAACGGATTGTCAGGTTAATTGACTAACCTAATTCGGACCCTCCCAAGTCTTACCGAATCGCAACTTAGGTTCTTTCATGCAAAATTTATTCAATTGGAGCCGCCACTAACCGTTCTTGGTAGGTCGATTAGAAACCTAAATAAATTAACGGGAGAATTAATTTATTTCTGTGAACTAGAGAAAATGAGTTTGGAGACTTGATCACATTAATTTTTCCAAATTAATGTGATCAAGTCTCCAAACTCATTTTCTCTAGTTCACAGAAATAAATTAATTCTCCCGTTAATTTATTTAGGTTTCTAATCGACCTACCAAGAACGGTTAGTGGCGGCTCCAAATTGAATAAATTTTGCATGAAAAGAACCTAAGTTGCGATTCGGTAAGACTTGGGAGGGTCCGAATTAGGTTAGTCAATTAACCTGACAATCCGTTAGCCTTGATTGATTTTTTAGGTCGCGACAAAGATGCAATGCAAGATAATAAGCAACATGTAGACAATTATGCATTTGATTAGACTAACCATGCAAAAGACATGGCAAATAAAATGCAACATGGACATGTAACATATGAAACGCGTGAAAATATACATGATGTATGCAAGAATAATGATTTTTTAAAAAAAATATGGAAGGCAATGCATAAGTGATACGCGAAAACTATGAGTATGAATAACATTGACATGCGAACATGGCATATAAAAACATGCGAATATGTGACACACAATTACGACATGGATATGTGAACAAGGATATGCAAACACGGGTATGCAAACATGAGTATGCAACATGTGCATGGGTATGCATGACGTGGGATATGCGAACATACGAGAAGACATGAGACATACAGGCATGCGAGAATGACATGAGATATGCGAGCATGCGAGGATAATGTAATGAGCAGATTTTTTTTTTTGTATTTTTTTAGAATTTTTCAAATTCTTTTAGGATATGCATGGATAGTTTCTTATCTTGATTTTTATTTCAAATTTCCAATGAGATAAGCTTTCTAAGAAGCTTATCTTTTTTTAAAATTTCAATTAGATAGGGTTTCTAAGAAACCATATCTTACTAAAATTTTTAAATTTCTTTATAGAAATTCAAAGAAGATAAGGCCATATCCAAAGCAAACATGATAATCAATGAATATCCAAAACATGATAACCATAATGTAATCCATGGATAATCCTCTTGAATTTTTTTCAAAAAAAATCGCCTCCTTAAACCCAAAAATTGATTTGGGAAGATAACGAATTAGATCTAAATGGTTATAGATCGAATTTGTCTAACTTATCAATTCAAAAATAGTCGTATCCAAATGGCCATGGATAGAACATTTCGGGTTTGGGTTTAAGGTTTTTAATTCGGAAAAATTATGCCAAGTTTGGCCATGAGAGTTAACCATCCAAAAAAATCAGATTTTTTGTTCATCAAAAACTTCAACTTTTATAGTCAAAAGGTTTGGTTTTTTTCAATTTTAATTGCAAGTCGATATACATCCATCAAGGTATATGAACATATGTGCATGTTGCCAATCAAACAAGCATGAATCGCAATCAAAGGTTAGAGGAAATTACTTTGTCTTGCTCCAAAAATCTGCAAACGTGCAAGTTGCAATTTTGCCCTAAAAACAACACTGTTTGGCTTCAATTTGTAGTGAAAAGGAACTTCGAACAAAAAGGGATACGACCATTGGACAGTGAATGAAACCACTCTAAACCTGTAAAAAAATCTACGGTGGATGGTGAATGAAAACAGGCTGAATAGCACTGTTCTAGGGCTGATTTACAGAAAAAAATAACCCCGAAGAGCAATAGGAACGACCCTTGGATAGCAACAAACATCAGTAGAGGGAACAGTATTGATCAACAGCAGTTTGGGCACAAATACAGACTGGGCAGCAGTGTTGAAACTTGGTCAAGGACGTTCAACTTCTTATTGGTACAGCCAACAAGGGATGAAGGCATTGGCGGTGGGGAGCAATCCGAGAAGGTTTCTCGACCACAATCTCCTTTACTCTCTCATGTATATCTCTCTCTAATTTCTGAGTTGTGCTTGTGAATCCCAAAATTGCTCACCCCCTTTAAGCCTAGAGCTAAGGTTGCTATATAGAGTTAAAATCAACCCTAGTCCTAGTAGGAGTAAGAGTTACTATGGACCATTGGATTAAACATAGCTAAGGTAGGATTAGATTAGGGCCATTAGATTAGAAATTTTGAATAAGAGTTTTAATTATTTAAAACTCTTAATTTTTAAAATATTGAAGAGTCCCAATGGGTTAGGACTCTTTGAATTTTTGGCCCAATAAAGACGTCACCATGGGCTGGCCAAATTTTCAAGTAAACTCGGGTCCGTCGCTCTTCAATTTAAGCCCAATTCCTCTGCCAGTCTAAATTGATGCAAATACAATGTATGAGGAAATATTTTTTGGTGAGAATTAATTCTCAATTTTTGTGCAATATATAAATTAAAATTAAAATTAAAATTTAGGTGTCAATAGTCACACAAAACACCTCCCTGATATGCTTGGCCGAACTACCTCCTTCGGTTCAACCCTAATTTATCACAAACCAACGACAATCAAATGATTAACTCAAGTGGTCAACTCACCCAACTCCTATAGATGTCCACTTAAGCAATGGATCGACTACACGATACATTTTCCCAACCGTGCAAGTCGAACTATCAATCTCCATACCAATTTTTGAAACATCAAGTATTGCCAAAACGAACAAACATTGGATAGCCTAGTAGTGAGGGTAGGAGTTCTACTTGCCTTAGATCGAAGGACGACAAAGAACAAAGCTTGAATCGCACCGGATGATTCGGGGGGTCTCTACCAACCAATCTCTGTGCAGCTCAATTTCACAAATTTTCATCAACTTTCTGGATAATCAGCCCTCAAATCCAAGTAGCCCTGATCTTATGGTCGCGTAAGAAAAATAAAGCTCAATTCTCCTTCTAGATGAGCTCAAATGGACAATTTCTTGTTGGGGACACGCAGAAAAATTGAGAAGACAAGCTCTCGGGTGCGGGGGATTTTGGGTGGAGGAAACAAGGGGAGGCAGGCCCCCACGAAAAGCAAAGAGAGAAATAAGAGAGGATAGATTAAGTGCCCTTAAATAGAGGGCAAGGTCGATGGGCTCTTGTGCAAGTTTTGCGTTTCAACCACAAACTAATTTCACATCAAACCAATAATATAAACTAGCCCAACCATTAAACCAAATACTAATGGTCTATATAATCTTGTTGTATCAATTACTTCATTGTCTCAAATAATCCACTGTAACACAATTTATTAAATCTCAATTCATATTTCTTTGCTAATCCAAATCCGATAAGCACTAATAATAGAAATTTAGGCCATCACATGGCCGCTTAGGGTTTACTATGGCTTACAATAGATAATAAGATCACTTGGCACATCAAAAAATACATACATTTTATAGATGAAACATTATTGAATACATCTACTTCATGATAACAGGAATGCACTGGGAGGAATTCGAAAAGGTAACATATAATCCCTAAACACTATCCAACACTACCTTTGCCATGCTTCGACACTATCACTGTCATCGTGAGCCGCGAAAGCATGAGTATCTAAAAAGGGTTAAATCAACGAGGGTAAGCCAAAGCTCCAAGAGTAAACAGCCAACCAAACGACTAGGCAATCCACCCATACACTTAGTGAAGTAAATTTTAGCAAGCCACAAATCAATGAAACTCCAAACAAAAGCAACACAAAATACAATCATAAAGGGGAGTCACAAAACATTATAAGGAACATAAAGATCTTAGGCTAAAGTTTACCTAATCTCACCTTTCATTCACGCTAAACTGATGACTTATCAGATGATCCAACTATCATTCCACTTTCCCTAAGTTAGATAGTCATCATATCACCACCAAACTTACCTCGCTCAAATTCCAAACTT
Organism: Psidium friedrichsthalianum; assembly: GCA_019149425.1. Lineage (NCBI taxonomy): Eukaryota > Viridiplantae > Streptophyta > Magnoliopsida > Myrtales > Myrtaceae > Psidium > Psidium friedrichsthalianum. The sequence continues at coordinate 8,864 of JAGVVM010013291.1, forward strand.
TACAAATTCTTTCCCCCACTCACATAGCTGAACTCTCCTCCGGCTCTCCCACTTCAATTCACCACAATTCTCTAACAATCAAGATGATCAGCTTTCATATCCTTGCTACCCATGATCCAAAGATACCAGATCAAGCAACAGATCATTTGAATTAAAGCGATTTCCCTTCCATGCAAGCCTAACCACTCCCTCACATACCCATTGTCAAACATTGGCGATTTGCGTTAAAACCAACTACAAATGAATAAAGTAGTGGTATGGATAGAGGTTTACTCACCTAGGATAGCCGCTTGAAGAAACGGGGCTTGAATTGATGCCAAACGAACCACGGGTCTCTTACTACTATTTTAGTGCTGCTTAAATTCATGAAGTTCTATCAACCTCTTTGATGATCAGCCCATAGATTTGAGTTGTCGGCAAAAAAAAAAGAAATGGATGAACCGAGGGGAAGAAATGAGCAGCCGAATAGAATAAGGAGGAGGGGGCTGTCCATGCTCAAAAATATAGAGAGAAAAATGAGATGAGGGGAGAGAAAAAAGGGTTCTTTTGGGGGGGGGGGGGAGGAGGTGAGAAAGTGGTGGAAGAGGGGGCTATAAGCAGTGAGTTTCGCAGTTCAACCGCGAACCAAAGTTACGTCGGACCTGTTCTTGAAAACTATTCACTCAAATAAACACTAACAGTCCTAATAAAATTGCCATGCCTAACATTCCAACGTCGCGCTCACATAATCCACCATACTACAATTCAATCCCTCAAGTTCACATTCGATATAAATCGAGCATGATATTTACTATTTAGCTCAAAATCTATTTTTTTAAAAATCAAGTCATCACAATCTTTTACTCCTTAAGAAGTTTCATCCTTGAAACTTGATCCTTATCCCCTCCTTAACAAACCTTAGGTTCTCTAGATTCAATATCCCATCCACAATATGTGGCCGTACTATGCCACTCTAATCACTTATTCTCTGGAAATCACCATATCCCACAATCTTAACCATTATCATAGGTCATCATCAACCTTAATGTTCATAGGCCTTTCTAGCAATATCACTAGGACATACAATAACAAATTACACTATGGACCACTCAAGTCTGTTTCTCACTAATCACTAATCTAAATGGTATCAACCAATAGACTTACCACATCCAATATACACTATCACGTAGATCATCCATCGTCACTTAGGAAGTAATACACCTTTGCCACCACGATGCCAATCCATACGTCATGCCTAGGATTCCGTTGGTTGCGGTCTTTCAAAAAAACACACCCCACCACGACGCTGTCAAGCCACTAGCTGACTAGCTCGTGTGGGTCTCATCTCATTCTAATACTTTCCTGATCACACAGCAAAAGCCCTCTCCAATCACACAACAAAAGAATAAATACTCGACTTTCACTAACATCCCACAAGGCATCTCGTCTGCTGCCTAATCTCCTATTCATCATCCAAAATGTAATGTTCTAACGACCACAACAAAACTGATTCCATTCAAAACTCAGGAAAATATTTTGGCATGCTATAAACCTTTCACTTCGAAATACAAAGCATTTTGATTTTGAAAATCATTTTATTTGAGAAGCCAAAAAGCTCTGAAAACGTCTTTAGACTTCATAAACAAGTCAACTTACACAACACCTATAACCACCTTTTTCGATATATGACTTGGTTCATTCTTGCCATCATCTCCATCTTAGAAGCTTGCTAGTAGCCCTCTTACTCAAGCCTCTCTACCTCGATGCCACTCCCAAGCCCTCATCACTATGTAGTTCGTCCTCAAGCCACACATCTACAAAGCGAGCCCACTCACATTCCCATATCATGTTTTGGGCGTTATTAGGTATCCCTGTATTACTCCTCCGATACTGAGCTAATGATTTATCAAGTCCAACAAAATGAATGATAACGCTCATACATGCAAATTTCTCAACTTTTTGTTTTATGCAATAAAGCTGTGTGGCAATACATGAATATCTCCCAAACTACATAAGTACTATTCAACTTTCATAACATCAATTCTCATCTTAGTTGAACGTTGTAAAAACTACCAAGCAACCAACAAATTAAAAATCAATGACCTATATCAATCTAAAAACTCCTTTGGTTTGGTCCGCTTTCCATACAAAATCAATCTCAAATAATCAAGCTGGCCCATCATCCAATATCAATACTAAACCTCAAGGCACAAGTTCATATTCAACCAAACACTTTACGATCCATTTGCTTCCTTGTGGACTTCATATCATCATTCATAAGGGCATGCCGATACATCGATATCTAAATGCATCAAGGTACGACACAAATTCCAACTTAAGATCACAAATATCATTTCATAACAATCCCATATGCACAATATAAGATCAAATATACAAAACTAACTACCATATTCCAACATTCAAGCCTATGGATAAGTCGTTACTATTCCGACTTATCATTCAATCCATTGTCGATCACTACACAATACTCTCAAAATAGAAACTCATCAAACTAAGCAATGACGATGACCTCTTTATCTAACACGTAGCCCGAGCTACTACTAATCCCTTACCCAAGCACCATCACATGCATTCGTAAGTTTTAACACATACGTGCCTACCAAACACTCATCCATTAGTGTACTTATTATCACTCCATTACCACCTCTGATACACATATAGAGAATATCATTGCTATTCGCACATATCATGAATAATTATCTTAGTATTGTCACTTCATTCATGATCATCAATATTAGCATAATTTTCAGTGACACAGAAGTAAGGGATCAAAAGGATGAATATAAGATGTGTAGAACTTATCATTTCTATCCATCATTCACATTTTCTTTGATCCTCCAAATGACAATCAAGATCCGATTGAAATCAACTAAGTTCATCGAGAATTTGTCCATGAATTGATCTTGCTCTTTATCCTTTTGTTCTTCTCCCCTTATCTCATAGATTTCTTGCCATATATTTCGTTGGTTTCAAAAATTTTCACCATTCACATAGCTTTTTAGATTTTGTCTCATCACAATTTCAATATTGCTATCATATCTTTCATGCTGATATCGGTACCTTGAAATATCATCGCTTTGAGGCCTTATATACTATATACTGCTTTCAGTGTTGCTCAAAAGGTTCTTCTTTGTTTGTAACAACATCTTGATGCACCCGTTTTCGGCAGTTTTTACCGAAAGCATATAGATTTATTATTTTTTTATGTATTGTCGGGATTTCTTTTTTGTGGCGTTTTTTTTTTTTTGCAATATTCGAGTAGTAAATAACTTGAAGGGACGAGGTGGGGCCTGGGAGAGCGAGGGCGATTACGCAATTTTTTGTATTTCCTCTTCTGGGAAGATGAGGGGGGGGAAAAGGAGAAAAAAGCGAGGGGACGGAAGGAAGGACAAGAGGGCAGGGGGGAAAGGAGAAA
>JAGVVM010013295.1:0-16584 GCA_019149425.1 Psidium friedrichsthalianum
TTTTTTCCTTCTCTCCCTCCCCCCCCCCCCTCCCCCCTTCTCTTCTCTCTCTCTCCTCCCTCCCTTTTTTTTCCCTTCCCCCTCTCCTCCCTCCTTCTCTTTTCTCCTCCCCTCTCTCTCCTCCTTCCCCCCCTTCCCCCTCCCCTTTCCCCCTTTTCCTCTTTTCTCTCCTCCTCCTCTTCTCCTTTCCCTCTCCTCCCTCCCTCTCCTTTCCCTCCCTCCCTTCCTTTCCCCCCCTCCTTAACTTGCCCCCCCCCCCCCCCCCCCTTTTTTTACCCCCCCCCCCCCCCCCCCCCCCCCCCCCCCCCCCCCTCCACTGACCCCTCCTTCATTATTATTCTTCTGTTTGAATGTTACCATTAATTATTACTAACGATGCATTATGATATAACTGTTACAAATGCAGTTCAGGGATAACTATTTTAATTCCTGACCTTAGCCTCCCAAATGGCCTGTGATCTATGTCAGCTGCTCTGTCAGAGTGAATTCATCTCAGCTCCTGGCGAATATAGTATAAAAAAATTCCTTTTGTGCCGTATATACAAATGGAACCGCCCCCCCCAAAACAACCCACCACACCCCCCCCCCCCCCCCCCTCCCCCCCCCCCCCACCCCCCCCACACCCCACCCCCCCCCCCCCCTTCCCCCCCCCCCCCTCCCCCACCCCCTCCCCCCCCCCCCCGATAAATTTCATAAGTATTGCAATTTAATGTTCTGAGATACTTTACAATCGGGGGTACAATCGTCATTTACAGGAATGAACCCCCCCAAAACATAAATCTAATTTAATTTTTACATCTTCTGTCATCTTTTTTTTTACGAAAAGTCAGTGAAATTTTCCAAAATTTTTAGAAAATTTTTTTTTTATGTTTTTTCATTTTTTCCCATGATTGTCTGGTTTATATTTTTTTCTGACATTTAATTTAAATTTTTATTAACAGCGGCGGGTCCAGGAATTGACCTAAATAACGGCACTCTTCATTTTTATGTTTTCCATAATAATAATAATAATAAATAATAATAATAATAATAATAATAATAATAATAATAATAATTATTATTATTAGTATTATTATTATTATTATTATTATTATTATTATTCCTATTTTACTTTTTTTCTTTTTTTGTTACTTCTTTTTTCTGACCGAGTCAATTCAACCCAACTCATAAATGAAAAGAGCCGGCCTAAAACCCACTCGGCTTTCAATCGGGACTACCATGAACAGAATTTTAGGAATTTCTTATTATTTTTTTAATATTTTTTCCAATTTTTTAACGAAATTTTATATTCTTTGGATTTTTTATTATATTATAAACAAAAAATAATTATATGGTTCATGTTCTACATACGCAACTAAACAACTTGTCCGATCCTAATTATCCAGTTAATACGGTTACATCTAATAAGAGTTCCCATTAACCTCTATAATTTCAAAATTTCATGATGAAATAGGGTTTAATATGTACAAATATTTTCATGAGACATATAGTGACATGCAAAATAGGACTATCTGAGTAGCACAAAATTAAGCTATTTCTAATATAAAATAGACAATATATGTTAGAATAAAAAATAAGCTATTTTTCAATTCAAAACAGACATATATATGCACAAAAAAACATATTTTTCTGACTAAAAACAACATATAAAACATCACATATAACAATTATTACATAGTACTAAAAAATAGCATATTCTAACAAGGGACTATAGCTTACCTTAACTCCAAAAGAGCGTGTGTGGTGAGATGGAGAAAAATGCTACTTCGATTGTTCTAACTTATCTACCGTCTACAAAAAAAAAGTTAATATTACATGCAATGAAACAAAAAAAAACGCAAAATGTAGCGAAATAAAACAGCTCATTAAAGTGAAATATTACCTAAATCGACGGCGAGGAATATTGACAAAATTAGTGAACCGTGGAATACAAACACGTCGAAAATGGACGAACGACCTCCCCCCTTAATCTTTCCTCACTCGATGCTCTCGATACGTTTTTTCTTTCTCCTTCTTCGAACTTCTTCAAGCTTAGTTTCAATTCTCTATGTTTCTCTCTTTATCTCTCCTTCTTCGGAATTCTTCAGACTCTAACTCTTCACACTCTGCTTATCTCTTATATGATAAAATTTTTTCACTATTGAGACGAATCTTGAGACAAATCCTGAGGACGAATCTCTGTTTTCGTTGATTCGGCAGCTGTTTTGCGTAAAATGCGTGAAAAGAGGAGAGTCACGCCGTTTAGCTGTAGAAGGGAGGAAGAGAGGGGGCATGAGAACAAGACAAGGGGGACGGTGAAATAATAGGTAGGGGTCGCCGTGTGAGAAAAAAAGGACAACTGGGGAGAGGAGGAGGGCAGGGGGGCCCGGGCGAGGGGAAGTGACACGGGGGGGGCGCCGTTCGTTCGGCACTTCGAGTGCCGAACAAGCCCCAAATCCGTAAATTGTTTACGGGAAAACCTAAATCGGTAAAAACGTTAAATTTTAAACCCTATTTGCTAAAAACCCTCATATATCTTCTCAGGATCTATTTTCCCCGACTCTATATTTTCTCCAAGCCGTCCCATAGCGACGTCTCGAGATTACCAAGGTTACAGGTGATAGAATTGGACATACCAACTTCGGGGAACTTCATCATTTTCTCAGGGTCGGTGTAGTCCTTCCCAGTAACCAGCTAATGCATGCCAGAGATAGGACATAGTTCAGTTCGTATATTTTGTTTGATGGAATTAATCAGCTCGTTGCAGCTTAGCGCATGAATCCTTCGAGACTCAGTTTCTACATCTCTTGTTTCCTTTGATATCAAACCAATTTCGTGGTACTGCTATTCCTTCAATAATCGGCTTCTTTCTGTCCTTGCAAAGTTTTTGGTCGTTGTGCCTTGCCAACCATTTATCGATGATCATGGAATCTCGGCGAACAGCCTCCCTCAAGAAAATTTGGAGGGTCTTCATGATTCTTTTTGGGATTTTTTTTTTTTTTTTTTTTTTTTGATTTTTTTTTTTTTTTTTTTTTTTTTTTTTTTTTGTGTTTTTTTTTGGAGTAGAAAGCATCCCATGTGTAACCACCAAACAATCAAAGGTTAGGTGGGGGTTCTACCGGCATCGTATCAGAAGGAAAGTCGCTGACAGACGGAAGAAAGTAACATTGTTGAATCTGAAGCTCCAGGTTTCGGAGAAAAAAAAGTACCAATGATAAATTGAATTCGAAAAAACCGAACGCAATAATGAAAAATGCACTATCGGCCATTGAAAAATTTGAACTATTAGAAGACGATATCATGACCTCAGAAAGGCAAAAAATCAAAAAATGTAGGAGCTAAATGAATTTTAAAAAGAAATTTTTTTATTCAATCCGGAAAATGAGATTCAACAAAGTATATCCGATTTCTATCAATTTTTGCAGATTTTCTTTGGCTAAAATGAACAGAAAATTAGAAGAAAAACAATGGACTTCTTTTTATTTTTGTGGCCTTCAAATGCTATTTCATTTTTTATTTCTAATTGCAGAAAAATACTAAAAAATGCAAAAAAATATGGAAAATCATGTTTGGTCAAAATTGATTCCTAGACTTAGCCAAGGTCCCCAAAGTTGATTTTAATTTATAAAGTTTTATGATTTTCTATTAAATTTCGAAAATAAAAATACCGAAAAATACTGGAAAATATGGAAAATTGTTTTTGCTCAAATTGGTTCCCTGGCTTGGCCAAGGTCCCAAAGTTTATTTTTTAATTTTATGAATTTTTATGGAGTTTTTATTTCAATTTAAACGAGAAAGATGATACAAACAATTAGGTGTCACAAATATGCATCAAATTATTTGATCTGTCTCATTGAATCCTTTTTCTAGAGATGAGCATGGTTTCAAAAGAATCGAGAAATTGAAATAATTGAACCAGTGAAAACGAGTGAGATTTCCATGTTTCAAAATTGAAGAATCGATTTTGACGGAAGGCAGTTCCAAAGAGAAAATAGATCTTTGTCTTATTTATTCTATATTTTCGGTGCAATGTACAATGTATGCTCCATAAGTGAGTGCTTAATCTAAAACATTAGTCTAAGTTTCTATTTCAATGATATTCATTATGAGACGTAATATTTATATTCTTTGTGTCTCTAAATGTGATTATGGTGACGGGGATTGTAGTAGCAAATGATTATCATTAGATGTGATAATACAGTGCAAATCATTGAATAAAAAAATATAGTAAACCTGGCGTTACAACCCATGTAATAGGGCTAAACAGTTTCAAAATTTCGTTACAGATTTCAGCTAGAATCTAAGACCTCCCGTTAGACATGGTCTTATTTTTGGAACCTGATGAAAACTACCCATTTACACATACATTTGAACCTGAAACTTAACCTCAAAGATTCGAGAGCTGGTTCTAGGATCTTCCCAGATTCCATATGTATTTTGATTAACTATTGCAATTAAATCAATCACCTTTAAGGACACACTTTCTATATAATATACTGACTACAAAACTCATATTTAGCTACAACAAATAAAATATGAAATATTAATAGTTAAAAATATCCAATTATAAATATTGTCGAAAATGAAAGCTCAACACTAATCGTTCTAAATTACACCACTTATCATCAAATGTCATAGAACATACACCAAGGAAAAACACAAAAAACTTATTACAAAGTTCTGCATGGAACTGGAAGCCTATCCGTCGGAACAAGCTGTTCAATATTAGGATCTAAAACCTACTTTGAATACCTTGAAACCTGAAACTTACTCATTGAAATAAGTTTTAATTTTTTGAAACCTGAACCTACTCTGCATACCATGAAACTAGACAGATTCCCCACTAATCGATTCTAGGTTTTAGGTTATACCCTAAAACTATGCTCGCCCTACCTATATTGTAAACATGTAACGTGTAGATTTCAAGTTCTAGAGTATGCATAGTGAGTTCAAGGTTCCAAAAAATAGGGAAACATGTTTCGACAGGCAAGTTTCAAGTCCACTTGAAACTTGAAGTGACTCACCCTTACCTTTTTCAGCCATGTCTCATGTCAAGTTCACTCTCATAATCTCTCATATAATAGATAGATGCATCAATTATAACATTGATTTACTGATGGTGATTTGACGTTGAGACTTGGATTTATTTCCCAATTTCGACTTGGCTCGAAGATGATAATTGAAAGAGGAAAGGTTTGAGGAAAAATTATCCAAAAAATCATAAACTTATTGTATGGATGAAAATTTAACCTTGAAAAATTTCAGTTGTGCGAATTTTTTCATATATCTGTTGATAATTTGTCATTTAGCCCTAAACTATTTACCAAATTTCAATGTAGTCATTTCGGCTAACTTTGACTGAAAATAGCTGACGTGGAATTTAGCCAACGTTAGCCATCCTACATGTCATAATGGGGCTAATGTGGACAATTTTTTCAAATTTTTTTTAATTATATTGATTTTTTTTTTTTCTTTATTTTTTTCCTTCACAGAACCGTCGATACCACCAGTCCCTAGGCGAGGGGCCTTGAGTCTTTTATCGGTTGTGAATGAAGGGCACAGCCCACATGGACGACAAGGGCTTTCGATCCCTCGCGACCACCTTCGCCTAGGGGCTAGCACCCTGTGAAGTCAGAGAGAGAGAGAGAGATAGAGAGATGAGAGAGAGAAGAGAAGAGGAGCAAGAGAGAGAAAGAAAAATAATTAAAGCCAAATTAAAATTATGAAATTTTTAAATAAAATTAAAAAATAAGTACGGCCGCTTCAATTGCATCACATAGGAAGTTGACATTGGACCCTGCACTTTGCGATAACCCATTCAAATTAGCGAAAGGACTACATTGCAATTCCTGTACTTTATGATTCAAATTGACAAATCATCGAGATTTTATGACTAAATTAACATAATAAAAAGATTTAGGACTGAATTGCTCCAATATGATAAGTTTATAACTAATTGGTATAACTGAAGAATTTGGATTTAAGACATTTTAGATAATTGATCAACAGTTTCAAATTTATCAAAATTCTAAGGAAAAATTATCAAAAAACAAATCTATTGTATTTATAAAACCTATCCGTCGGAACAAGCTTCATTATTTACTCTAAAACCTACTTTGCATACCTTGAAACCCGAACTTACTCGTTGATAATTTTTAATTTTTTCCTAGAACCTACTATGCATACTGAAATAACAGATTCCCCATTCCGTTCTAAGTTTTAGGTTAAAATCGCTAATATGGCGGCATGATCGATGTAACGTGGATAATTTTTCAATTTTTTCAATTTATATTGATTTCTTTTTCTTAGTGAAGATTGTCCGATCCCTAGGTGAGGACTTGAAGCCTTTGTCAACCGCAAACGAGGGTCACAGTCATTGGATATGGCGAGGGCTTTTGAGCCCTCGCGACCAGCTTCGCCTAGGGGCCAGCATCCTATGTAGAGAGAGAGAGAGAGAGAGAATTACAGTTAATTAAAAATTATGAAAATTTTAAAATAAAATTAAAAAATTAGTCCACGTAAGCTCCAACAGCATCACATAGGAAGGCTGATGTTGGATGGACCACCACTTCAGCGCTGACCCATCAAAATCAGTCAGAAAGACTACATTGGCAATTCGTAAGGTTTATGATCAAATTGACAAATCAGCAAGATTTTTATGACTAAATCAGCATAATCAAAAGGTTTAGGACTGAATTGTCTGATGTATAATAAGTTTGTATTAAACTGGCATAATTGAAGAATTTAAGACATTTTATATAATTTTATCAAAGTTCCCATTTTGACTGTTGTCATGGCCCTCTCCGGTTGACCTTTCTTGCGTCATTATTTATTTATTTATTTTGCTGACATCAGTTGCCATGCGAGCAGCAGCCGTGCAAGACCTGGAAATTTTGGGCATGGCGACCGCAAGGAAAGAATTAGGGCATATAAATTTAGCAGGAGCCAGATTGACGATCTAGACTTGTCCGGGTAAGAGTTATGAAAAAAAAACTCTTATAATATCATTGTACTAACACTGACAATTAATTTAATGTAGGGGAGATTAATTTTCTTCAAGTGGAATAATTGCATAGCTTAGGTAAAACTATCACTATTTCATTTATTCGAAGGTAAAAGGTCATACAGTTCTTTGGTAATACTTTTTTGTATAGTTTTTTATATTTTTTTCTTTTTCATTTATATAGTCCATACATAATAATTATCTACAATTTCTACATATATTTATTTCTATTATTACGGTTGATAATAAAGTAGTGAGTGAAATTATTTATTGGGATTAGGTATTACAAAAACTAAATAGCAGGAATTCTAGGAAAAAAAACTACTTAGATCTCTTTGCTTACTGATGATACTCTAAATCGAGATATCATAATCTCTTTTCCTATTCCTCTGCATCATGTACGCTTAATTTGGTACATGATCTTCGGTTTTATAAGTAAAACACCACATTTAACTAGGTAGGTTATCTTATTTCCAAATGAGGCAAGTTACGAAACGATAATGCGGATATATATATTTTTATCCTTATGAATTCCATATTCGAAGTTTCAACCGGATCAAACCGATGTTTGACTAGTGGGCTCCCAAATAGAGATCTGTATTTGATCGAGATATCTCCTAATCAACACAGGACTTTTGGGTAGAAATTTGGTCTATTGAGAAGAGGCCACAGGTTAAAGCAGAAGTTTGGATTTAGTGACGCTCTCTTAATATGGTGATGTGCAAAACGATGCTTGAATTAAAGGGAGCAAGTGTGAGGAGGTCATTTTGAGGTAAATGTGTCTTAATTGTACTAAGTGGAAGTATTTGTGGTGACGTGGATCATTTGATATATATGCTTTTTCAGTAAAGATGGGTCGGATTGAATATGATGATAATGAATTTACGCTCTATTTTCGTAATTGTCACTAGAAAAATCATTTTTCATCTCTCTCTCGGCTATACAAAAAAAATTTGTCTAAATATATACATAATTTATCAACTGCTTTTTCTATCAATACTTGGGACCGCGTACATCAATAGGTTGCATTTACATTTGCATAGGAAGATTGGGATGCTTTCCATACTTACTCAAAAGTTGTTCCAAGTCGAACACAAAGCTGTCCAACTTTGAAGCTTTACTTTTTCCCAAAATTTCTTAGTAAAAAGAAAGAAATTATTGCAGCAAACGTCTCTATTCTACACTTTCCCAATTAATTAAAATAATATCTGACAATAATAAAATAATAATAATAATAATAATAATAATAAATTAAATTAAGGACAGCATTAAGGTAACCATATAACAAAGAGCTCGACCAGAACATGGACAATCTCACCGAAAAAGACATGGAGACCGAGCTCCATAACTTCGTCTTCGTCTGGATCTCCGTCGTCACTTCCCTAATCTACTGTCGCTACATCTCCAACCTCGTCCCGTCGGAACCAAGAGGTTCTTCTTCTTCCTCCCGGTGATCCTCCTCTTCTTCTTCCTCCCTCTCCGTCTGACCACCATGTCCCTCGGCGGTCTCACCGGCTTCTTCGTCACCTGGCTCTGCAACTTAAAGCTCCTCCTCCTCGCTCGTGGCGAAGGCCCTTTAGCGCCGCCGCCATCGCAGCCTCTCTCTCTTCCGCTTTTCGTCGCTGTCGCGTGTCTTCGATCAAGATCAGCCCTTCCCCGGGGAGCGTGGCTTCCAAGAATGGCGGTGGCGATGGCCTCAAATCGCCAGCGAATTACGTCACGAAATGTCTGTTGGAGTTTTCGCTCTTGCCGTTCTTCCTGTGGGTAACTACGTGCACGAGAAGGTCATGATGATGGCGTACTCCATCCACATGTATATCACGCTCGAGTTGTCTCTCGCGGCGGTCGGCGCGGCGGCGAGCCGGCTCGTCGGCGTGACGTTGGAGCCGCAGTTCGACGAGCCGTACCTCGCCACGTCGCTGCAGGACTTCTGGGGCCGGCGCTGGAACCTCATGGTGGCGAGCATCCTGCGGCCAAGCGTGTACGAACCCATCCGGTCGGCCTCTGGCCGCCTCGTGGGAAGGCGGTGGGCTCATCTGCCCGCGGTGCTCGCCGCGTTTGCAGTGTCCGCCCTCATGCATGAACTGATCTTCTACTACATCGGGAGGAAGGAGCCCACATGGTGGTCACATGGTTCTTCCTCCTCCACGGGGTCGCCGTGGCGGCAGAGGTCGTGGCGAAGAAGGCGCTGCGTGGCACGAGGTGGCAGCTGCCAGCAGTGGTGTCGAGGCCGCTGACGCTGGGGTTCGTGGCGGTGACAGGCTTCTGGCTTTTTCTGCCGCCCTTGCTGCGGTGCGACGCGGTGGCGAAGACGGGGAGGGAGACCGTTGCTGTAATAGAGTTCGTGAAAGGGCTCTGGAGCATTTTGAGATTTATCTAATTTACAGTGGTGAGTGATCCTTGAAATGCTGCGCATTTTGAGATTTATCTAATACAAAAAACAATCCTTTCATCTTTTTATTTTATCGAAAAATCCAACCCAAAACCTTAATATGAAATACGAAGGGATGGTATTGGCTTCGATATCGTGTTAAAAAGATCGATCCAAAAAACTTAAACTAAGTAGTGGAAGATGATCATATGAAAATAAAAAACATTAGAAACATGTTATCAAGCGACGTGGAACAATATTTCAACATATTTGATATTCTTTTTCGTTCCTAAACTTTAATTTGTTTGATTTAATCCTATTCTTTTGAAATCGAAAAGTGCAGTCCTTTCTAATTAACTTACAGAGAGAATCCGTATCTAGGCATGAGGTCATTGAAAAAAAAAAACAAGATAAAGACAACATAAGTATCATAATTTTTGTAATACGCTCATTTGAAAATCATAATTTTTTTCGATCACTTGAGTATCATAAACTTATGTGCAAAATTTACTTAAGTGCCATGATTTTTTTAAGAAAAGTTCTCCACAAGTGCTATGCTACATCGAATTTTCGACACTTTGATGAAAATTTTAAAAAAAATTTGGCACTCAAGAGATTGATTTAAAATTATAGTACTCAAGTGATCATTTTTTAGAAGTTTTGACACTAGTAAAAAAAATTGAAAAAAAGTTAAGACACTCAAGTAGTGGAAATATTAAGAGTAAAGCGGCATGGGGAAATTTACTAAAATAGTCCTAAACCCCATGAATTGTGGTAATGAAGTCATGGAGTTTTCAATCTCGGAGCCACCATGCTTCGCATTTATGACTACAGCGACCACGTCCAGGAGAAAGTCATATGGTTCCTGTACAGCTTCCACATTTATACCTGTCTCGAGACTGTGACGGCCGTCGAGCCGTACCTGTCCACCTCGTCGAGGGCTCCTGGGGACGGCAGTGGAACACCATGGTCACCAACATTCTCTACCCGACCGTGTACGACCCCGTCCTCGCGTGGGCCCCACGTGCCGTCAGGAGGAGGTCCATGGCACCGCCAACACGAGTCATCTGAGCCTTGGCGATGGCTGGCAACTGGCCACCAGACAGGAGCTATGCCATATAGGACAGCCAACATTCAAAAAAAATTGTAAGAAGAAAAAGAATAAGAAGAAATCTTTTATGTTACTGGCGATCGTTACATAAAAAAAAAAACTACATTAGCAAATCTTCAAATTCGTGACTAAATTGACTAAATTTAAATTGAATTAGCCACTGTGAAACTTTTAGATGATTTTTCGTACCAAGTCCATTCCCCTTTACATTAATATTTGAAAATGCTTTAGGCATCAGTCCAATAAATGGTCTCATCATGGGACAAGGGGACAAATGAGAATAAGGATACCACAAGTGTCATAACTTTAATATGGCGCTCATTTAATTGCTATAATTTTCTTTTGATCACTGAAGTGTCATAACTTATGTATTATCCCACTTAAGTATCATAACCTTTTTTTTGATCACTTAAGTGACGCATAACTTTTTAATCAATCACTTAAGTGGCACGACTTTTAAAAACATTCACAACAAGTGTTAAATTATCAGTTGCAATTATGGCACTGAAATGAATATTATTTAGAAGTTATGACACTTAAATGATTGAAGAAAAATTATAGTACTCGAATGAGCGCCGTACAAAAGTTATGACACTTATGCCGTACTTATTTTGAGCAACCACCCCAAGGCAAGCACTATAGTGCACGAACATAACTATGAACTGGAGTCCAACATGGAGTGCCGCCATACTTGGATGATCTTGCACGTTTTCAAGACCATAAATCGAATCAATTTCTCAAATTTTCGAGATGTTGATATTTGGATTTTTTTTTCCATTTATTTAAATATAAGAAAAATTTTGCGTGGATTATTCATTTTAGAAATTATATTGTATTCATTTTATCGCTTGCGAAAGAGGTGAATTCACCGAACGGCAAATATCGGACGGAATAAGTCAAATCAGTTGGACAAAGTGGAACCCTAATCATGACGACAGCAAGAAAAGAATATAAGGTAAATAAAATTTAGCAAGAGCCAGAGTGACGATGTGAACACAAATGGTCATTTAATTTTGGCTCAACATGTATCATCGTCATCAAATTTTTAAATTGTTCGATGTATTTTCGCTCATATGCAACGTCTGCATTTTAATTTCCTTAAATTTATTTTTAAATATCCAATCTAATCTCTAGACTATACGCAAAAAAATTCAATGTTGTCCTCTCACTGATTTAAGTTAATGGAATCTGCTGATTTAGATGTCAATCTGCTAAAATTTAAATGGCCGACGAGCACAATAATTTTACACGTGAATTATACACACAAAAGTGAATTTTGTAGGGGGCGGCAATGACCGAAGATGGAAGGGAGAAAGAGAGAAAAATAATAAAAGGTTAGGGTTTGAAAAAAAAAGAATTAATCCCAAATCGTTAATTTAGGGCAAATAAATGTGAGATGTCCTCGATTAGCTCTTGAAAATTCATCATCATCATCTTCTTCTTCTTCAACCTCTTGTCTAGGTTTTCACCGGCAGCTCATCGTCACCAACCTCTTATTTTTCTAATCCTCCGCAAATTGAGAAAGATAAAAAAGAATCGATCTCCAACTCGGATTTTAAAAAAAAAAATTAATTCCAATGTCGTTTTGACCACTAAAATTGATGGTGGCTCTTATGTGATTGGTTTCTTTTTCAAAAGTGGCACTCAAGTGAACTATCGAAAATTTTGGTACTAAAATAAGCACCGTATCCTTGTACTATCCTTTGTTGGTCTCGAGGGATGTAGGAGGCTAGGCCGGTTGTGGGGAGGAGGGAGAAAAAAGGATTCGAGCCCACTGGAGTTGTAGCAAAAGGCACCTTCATAGGACGGCTACGGATACGAAAATAATGGAAAAAAAATTGGATTTTTGCTGATTTGAATTCTATTTATTATTAAATATTTGGCATTCTCGAGACAGAGTCGAGCGAAAAAGGGGGGAAAAATAGGTAATTTTCTCGTATGGATCAGCTACTAATCGTCGAAAGTCGGTGATTTATTCATCACGCCAATCCACGAGCTTCTTATCCATTCACATTCGTTCACGGCATCTACATACGGTCATCAATTATTAACCTTATTTTTTTCCCCTCATCAGGATCTCAAGGGAAGAGGATCAAGTTGGCCCTCGCCGTATTCTTAAGAAAAATAGAGAAATCGGAACCTCACGAGTCACGACATCTTTTCCCGCTCACCGGTGTGGATGCATAAAATATTCTTTTTTTTTCAACGTTGACCATTAAGCCCTCCACTTTTTTTTTTTTGTGGGTCAACAGCCCTCCACCTTTGACGCCTTACTTATTCGCCTCCACTTTCACAGAGGGGCTCGACCGAGACAAGATCGTGCCGAGACAGGAACGATCTCAACCCCAAGAACATGGAGACCGAGCTCCATAACTTCGTCTCGTCTGGATCTCCGTCGTCGCTGCCCTAATCTACTGTCCCTACATCTCCGGCCTCGTCCCCCGTCGGACCCAGGAGGCTCCTCTTTTTCCTCCCGGTCATCCTCCTCTTCCTCCTCCTCCCTCTCCGTCTCACCACATCTCCGTCGGTGGTCTCACCGCCTTCTTCGTCGCCTGGCTCTGCAACTTCAAGCTCCTCCTCCTCGCTTTTGGTAAAGGCCCTTTGGCCCCGCCGTCGCCGCCTCTCTCTCTTCCGCTTTTCGTCGCCGTCGCGTCACTTCCGATCAAGATCAGCCTTCCGCGGCTTCCAGAACGGCGGCGGCGGTGGCGACGGACTTAAGTCGCCGGCGAATTACGTCGCGAAATGTCTGCTGGTGCTTTTCGCTCTTCCCGCTCTCCAGCGGAGTGAGTACGTGCACGGAAGTTCATGATGGCGGCGTACTCCATCCACATGTATATCGCGCTCGAGGTGTGCTCTGGCGGCCGTTGGCGCGGCGGCTGGCCGGCTCATCGGCGCGGCGGTCGAGCCGCAGTTCGACGAGCGTACCTCGCCACGTCGCTGCAGGACTTCTGGGGCGGCGTTGGTGAACCTCATGGTGATACGAGCATCCTGCGGCCGAGCGTGTACGACCCCGTCCGGTCGGCCTCGGGCCGCCCTCGTCGGGAGGCGGTGGGCCACCTGCCCGCCCGTGCTCGCCACGTTCGCGGTCTCCGCCCTCATGCACGAGCTGATCTTTTACTACATCGGGAGAAGGAGCCCGCGTGGGTGTCACGTGGTTCTTCCTCCTCCACGGGTGCGCCGTGGCGGCGGAGGTCGCGGTCGAAGAAGGCGCTGCGCGGCACGAGGTGGCGGCTGCCGCGGAGGCGTCGAGGCCGCTGACGGTGGGGTTCGTGTTGGTGACGGGGTTCTGGCTGTTTTCTGCCGCCGCTGCTGCGGTGCGACGCGTGGAGAAGGCGCGGAGGCGAGACCATTGCGGTTATCGAGTTTGCGAAAGCGTTTGGAGCCCTTTGAGATTTGTCTCATTTAAACGTAGTAAGTGGTCCTTGAATATTGCTCCGTATCTCGTAAAGATTAGTCGTCCTTGGCTACAAACATAGTTTTAAAGGGTGGATTATGTAAAACTTCCTCTTTTTAATCACAATCTTCAATGTCGCTCATGAACTTTAGCTTTGCTTGATAAATCCTCTTCTTCTTAACGAAAAGTGGCAGTCCTTTCTGATTGACTTGGACCGTGAGACCTCTAGCATAAGGTCATTGAATGCGGTATACCAAATGATTGATCTTGGCTAGTTGGTAAGGCATACAAGTATCACGCCATTCAATTTGCCACAAATACAATCCTACAATTTCTTCAATACGCTTTCCGAAGAAGGTGTGGGAGACAAGATAGCTGTCGAGACCCGAATTTCCCATGCAATTTTTCTTTTTTGGTCAGAAAAGATGGATTTTTATTATTGAAATCGCACAAGTTCACATGAGACAAGCTCAAGGAAGGAGCGTCACAACAAAGAAGAGCCCATAACGATTGAGGAGGGTACATAACCGAACGAGGAAGGTATCTAAACGGCGGGCCTTGGAGATCCAGTCGGCCACTCGGTTAACAGCCCTGTTTACAATGGGCTACGAAACATGGAGAACCATCCGAGTTGGGCTTGGCCTCCAGAATAGTAGCTTCAAACAGACTCCACCACCAGATAAGGATTACAAGAAGAATCGGGCAGGTCTACAAACTAGACTCCACCAAATTTCCCATGCAACTTTGAACGTCGAAAGGATAATATTTTTTTTTGGTCTTGGTTAGTGGCTACCGCAATATAAGGATAAAAGCCCTCCAATTTGGCCACGAATGCAATCCTATAATTTTTCTCAATACACTTCCGAAGAAGATGTGGAGTTGGGGAGGGCCGCAATGCCCTGCCTGGCCAAATCTGGTAAGCGTTGCCGGCCTAATGGTTTGAGGGAAAAAAAAAGAGCTAAATTAAAAGAAAAAATCATAAAAATTCAGAAAATTATTAAAATGTTATTATTAAAGTGCCAAACGAATTGAATTGGTGCAAATATAAAAGTTTAAAACCGAATTAATAAAAAAATTGAATGATTGAATTAGCATAATTATAATAATTTTAAGAGCGATTGATAATTTTTCTTATTTGCTTATTAGAGAATTATGAAAGAAGAATGGGCAGTTCTACCGGTCTGCAAACTGGACTCCACCAAATGGCACTCATAAAAAATAAAAATTCAAAGAAGTATTAATATTGTTTTAAAAAGTGCCACTTGGGTATCGATTAGTTAAATGTATTGAATTGGTACAAATACAAAAAGTTTAGAATTGGATTAATATAATTACATTAAATTTAAGGCTGTTTCGGTAATCTTATCTTTTTTCTTATTTAGAGGGCTATGAAAGAAGCATCGGCAGGGGGCAGGTCTACGAACTAGGCTCTACCCCCTGCCCGCCAGTGAGACTTGCCCAGTTTCCCACGCGATATTTTTAATTACTTTTCAAAAAAGATTTTAACCACCGTAAAGTCCGGTCTTTCTCAAAACGCCATCAATGTCGCGTGGGCCCCTACGCTAATCAATGCTCAATGCCCAACCCATCCGCATGCACGTGCCAAGCTCTACGCTTTGGGCAGCATCACCACGTGTCACATTTTTCATCTATTTATTATTTATGCTTTCTATTCAGATTATCGACCATCGACCATTGACTTCAACTAATTTGAGATAAAGTGATGTTAATATTTTTATATATATGTATATGTATTTATTATATAGCACATATGTTCCTTTTTTCAATTACCCATCTTCTTGTTAATTTTCTTATTGTATGAAATTAGAGGAAAATCGGTTTTTAGTTCGATTTGATTTTTCACAAGAACTGAGAGCCAGACGTGATCTCGGTCTCCTTTTACAAGATAATGCATATACAATTCATTTCTTTTTTCTATGTATGTGTATTTTATATATAATACATATGTCCTTTTTTAATACCAATCTTCTTATTAATTTTCTTTTGTTTAAAACAATATTAGAAATATTTATTGGGGTTCATATTATTAAAACCAAATGGGCAAGCAGAAATTTTAGGAAATAGATCTTTTCAGATCTCTTTCTTATTTTTTGGTTTTCAGTTTCTTTTTTTTTTGTTCGATTTGTTTACAATTCCTTGCATGAAATATCATAATCTTTCTTTTTGCGTTCCTGTAGATCGTGTATGTGCTTAACTGGCAAATGATCTTCGATTTTCTTGAGTAAAAGAACTCCATTTAGTTGAGTAGTTGTTTTATTTCTCTCAGGTGATATTAGAGCGATAATTAATTGGTGAATTGATCTCTATATGAATTCAAATATCTTCGAGTCGATGTAGCTTTCGAATAGAAATCGTCGATACATTGTCTATTAGAAAAGAAACCGTGAGCAAAGGCAGACAATATGGTAAAGAAATGTGGTTTGAATTTGGCATGCATGAGAATGCTTGAATTAAAGAGAGCAAACGTAACGCCAAAATATATGGTAGACATGTGTCGGTTACATAGAGAAACCCCTATATATAAATTTACAAATGAAAATGCCTTAACTCATATATTAAAGAGCTCGAATTTAGATCAAGTGAGAGTTAGATAAGTCGACTAATATCCCAGTATAGATTTTGGTCAAGCCAGGTTGATTAGAATTGAGCATAATATAGTTTCTGTGGTTTGATTCAATTTACAAGGGGTTAATTTTGAAACCGTT